>JBBDGP010002294.1:5000-177500 GCA_037952835.1 Lithobates septentrionalis | reverse complement strand
ATATATATATATATATATGTACATGCTTTATATGCCTGACATATATCAACTCCAGCTTATCAACCTTAATCATATACAAAAGCTTATCCCTCCCTTGCTGTGGAACTGAAGAGTTAACTGGACAGTTAACAGAAGAATTGCACCTCTTCTAAAAATACACTCAAAGATAACACCAACTTTTAAGAAGAAGCAAGAACATTGCAAGAACATAGCTGGGTCCTCCATATGAGGAAGTAGCTAAAAGCCAATACTTTGTCACAATATATATTTATATCTTTGTGGTTGTTTTGTGGTTTGCATGCGCCAGCCTTATCTGTCCAGCTGTTAGTATATAAATCTTGAAAAGAGGAAATATTAAAATAGAAAGTATTTTACTCTGAACTGAGTATCTCAGCCTAATTACTTTAGTGCGTGCACACTTTATATCCAATAATTTTGATCAGGGGCAGATATAAAAATACCAGACCTTGGTTCTGGTTCTGATCCAATACATCTGGCGCCCAATGTGGGGCTTGAGGCTAGGCCCAAAGGCTAGCCAATCCAGAGGAAACTGAGAACCAACACAGGCAGGGCAGAGACTGATCACCTCTGAGAAAATGGTAAGACACTTTTCATATCTATATAAAGAAACGTGATTTTGCGCTAACCATACAAAAAATAAAAAAATTGTGCTGCTGCTCGTGTTAGTCCATAAATACAAAAGACCCAAAAAATAAATAGTAAATAGTGTAACCAGCGCGCATCATATCTTAGTGTGTATTAAATATGATCCCGATAGTTATGACTACTATTGGTATACCACACTTAAAGCCATTTCAATCCGGCCAAATGGCTTTAAGTGTGGTATACCAATAGTAGTCATAACTATCGGGATCATATTTAATACACACTAAGATATGATGCGCGCTGGTTACACTATTTACTACTTTTCATATCTAGTCTACTGTTTACTGTTTATGTGGTCACATATTACTCGGCTTCCTACCTGCGGCCCCCTCGGGTGGACAGGGCAGTGACTAGTTTACGTTTTGGGAAGGCGCATGCAAGAAGGCTTGCTTGGCAGCCGAACACTGTAGACGTTTCTCTCTCTTCTCTATTGTCCTCCTTAACTTGAGACTGTGATATAGTCTGAACCGGTACCAGGTGACGGATAGAGGATTGTCAGACCCTTGAGTCTAAGACAGCCTTGTGACCCGTCTGAAATGCTGAGCAGACACATAAATATCTCAGTCATCAAGTCAGAACATAGGAATGTGATTTGATTAAACCCTTTTGGAACCAAGTAATCAAGATCATAAAACACATTACAGAAATGAAAATTCATTTAGACGCTGCTTGCTGTCTTATAGGGATGAGCTTCGTGTTCGAGTCGAACCCATGTTCGACTCGAACATCGGCTGTTCGGTCGTTCGCCGAATTGCGAACGATATGGGCCGTTCGCGCCAAATTCGTGTGGCGCGTCACGGCCCATAATTCACTGCGGCATCGCAGTGCATTGCTGGCTGATGATTGGCCAAGCATGCACTATGACCCGCATGCTTGGCCAATCACAGCGCCGTCAGTAGAGAGAGCTGTAATTGGCCAAAGCCAGGGTGGCTTTGGCCAATTATGGCTCAGGGGATTTAGTACACACCCCACACTATATAAGGCCGCCTGCACGGCGGCCCTGTGTAGTGTGTGTTCCGGTGTGCTGAGAGATAGAGAGAGAGAGAGACAGTGTCATTTGATTTGAGTTAGATAGATTAGGCAGAACAGTCAGTCAGTTAGCTGCACTTACAGTGTATTGTGTATATATATGCATCCCAGGTGTTGCATATATATATATACACTGTATTCAGTTTAGCTAGATCCGTTCCTGTTATCTTCTATCTAGAATATTTACATTTAGTGCAGTGTGTCCTGCTCACAGTGTTCAGCTAGATCCGTTCCTGCTATTTACATTCAGTGCAGTGCGTCCTGCTCACAGTGTTCAGCTAGATCCGTTCCTGGTATTTACATTTAGTGCAGTGCGTCCTGCTCACAGTGTTCAGCTAGATCCGTTCCTGCTATTTACATTCAGTGCAGTGCGTCCTGCTCACAGTGTTCAGCTAGATCCGTTCCTGGTATTTACATTTAGTGCAGTGCGTCCTGCTCACAGTGTTCAGCTACATCCGTTCCTGCTATTTACATTCAGTGCAGTGCGTCCTGCTCACAGTGTTCAGCTAGATCCGTTCCTGCTATTTACATTCAGTGCAGTGCGTCCTGCTCACAGTGTTCAGCTAGATCCGTTCCTGCTATTTACATTCAGTGCAGTGCGTCCTGCTCACAGTGTTCAGCTAGATCCGTTCCTGGTATTTACATTTAGTGCAGTGCGTCCTGCTCACAGTGTTCAGCTACATCCGTTCCTGCTATTTACATTCAGTGCAGTGCGTCCTGCTCACAGTGTTCAGCTAGATCCGTTCCTGCTATTTACATTCAGTGCAGTGCGTCCTGCTCACAGTGTTCAGCTAGATCCGTTCCTGCTATTTACATTCAGTGCAGTGCGTCCTGCTCACAGTGTTCAGCTAGATCCGTTCCTGGTATTTACATTTAGTGCAGTGCGTCCTGCTCACAGTGTTCAGCTAGATCCGTTCCTGCTATTTACATTCAGTGCAGTGCGTCCTGCTCACAGTGTTCAGCTAGATCCGTTCCTGCTATATACATTTAGTGCAGTACGTCCTGCTCACAGTGTTCAGCTAGATCCGTTCCTGTTATCTTCCTACTGACAGGCAGGCTTGTCTGGTTACAGTATATAAAGCTACCTGAAGAAAATTACAGGTGTTCTTTTTGATCCTATTAGTACCACGGTCAGGCAGCTAGACTATTTACATTTAGTACAGTGTGTCCTGCTCACAGTGTTCAGCTAGATCCGTTCCTGTTATCTTCCTACTGACAGGCAGGCTTGTCTGGTTACAGTATATAAAGCTACCTGAAGAAAATTACAGGTGTTCTTTTTGATCCTATTAGTACCACGGTCAGGCAGCTAGACTATTTACATTTAGTACAGTGTGTCCTGCTCACAGTGTTCAGCTAGATCCGTTCCTGTTATCTTCCTACTGACAGGCAGGCTTGTCTGGTTACAGTATATAAAGCTACCTTAAGAAAATTACAGGTGTTCTTTTTGATCCTATTAGTACCACGGTCAGGCAGCTAGACTATTTACATTTAGTACAGTGCGTCCTGCTCACAGTGTTCAGCTAGATCCGTTCCTGCTATATACATTTAGTGCAGTACGTCCTGCTCACAGTGTTCAGCTAGATCCGTTCCTGTTATCTTCCTACTGACAGGCAGGCTTGTCTGGTTACAGTATATAAAGCTACCTGAAGAAAATTACAGGTGTTCTATCCCAGCTTAGTGCAGCTACAGGCCATTAGTATGTCTGGAAGGCCAAGAAGGAGAGGCAGACAGTCACAAGCCAATAAGAGAGGGCAAGCAGGCTCTGTGTCTAGTGCTGGTCGTGGAGACGGTGCATCCTCATCAGCACGTGGCCATGGGACACGCTTGGCCTTTTTTTCGGCAGCTGGCCGTGTTGAGCCGCAACATGCGGAAGACTTGGTCGAGTGGATGACCAAGCCGTCCTCATCCTCCTCATCCTCTCTCACCCATGCCCAGGGTGCTTTGTCTGGCAAAGCAGCGGCCTCTTCCCTCAGCTCAATGTCATCAGTGACTCCTTCCCTAGCTCCACCATGTCCTCATGAGGATTCCCTCGAACTGTTTGACCACAGTGTTGGGTACATGCTCCAGGAGGATGCCCAGCGTTTGGAAGGCTCTGATGATGATACTGAGCTCAATGAAGGCAGTAACATGAGCACGGACAGAGGGGGTGCCCAAGAAGGACAGCAATCTGGCAGTCATGCTCCCCCTGCTGCAGCATACTGCCAGGTTTGCTCCAGTGATGAGGAGGGAGGGGATGATGAGGTCACTGACTCAACGTGGGTGCCTGATAGGAGAGAGGAGGAGGAGGAGGAGGAGGTGGCACATCACCAACTAGGCAGGATGCCCTCCAGGGGCCAGCCTAAGGGCAGCACATTGACTGCATCACACCCCAAAGCTCCACATGTGCAGGGCGCTGCAGTCTCTGCGCGTTATTCAAAAAGTTCTTTGGTGTGGGCCTTTTTTGAGACGAGTGCATCAGATCGCACCGCTGCTATTTGCAACATATGTCTCAAGCGTATCTCGCGTGGCCAAAACATCTCCCGCTTGGGTACCACATGCTTGACCAGACATATGTTGACCTGCCATGCAGTTCGTTGGCAAGCGTATCTAAAAGACCCACACCAAAGAACAAAGACGATCTCTCCTTGCTCCTCATCAGCTGAGATTTCCAACCCCACTAGACCTTCAGTCCTCTCTGAGACCTGCAGTGAGAGGAATGAAGGTGTAGAATTAGGTGTGTCACAGCCAAGTACTTGTGGGCAATCTGCTTTTGGTACACCGACGTCAGATTGTACCAGGCAAATTTCCCTGCCCCAGCTGCTGCACCGCCGAAAGAAGTTTGCTCCCAGCCATCCACATGCCCAGCGGTTGAATGCTAGCTTGGCAAAATTGCTAGCACTTCAACTGCTGCCTTTTCAGTTGGTAGACTCTGCCCCCTTCCGTGAGTTTGTGGAATGTGCGGTTCCTCAGTGGCAGGTACCCAAACGCCACTTTTTCTCACGGAAGGCGATTCCGGCTCTCTACCGGCATGTGGAAGGCAATGTCCATGCCTCGCTGGACAGGGCGGTCAGCGGTAAGGTGCATATTACCGCTGACTCATGGTCCAGCAGGCATGGACAGGGACGTTACTTAAGTTTCACGGCGCATTGGGTGACTCTGCTGGCAGCTGGGAAGGATGCAGGACAAGGTGCAGTAGTGTTGGAGGTTGTTCCGCCACCACGCCTCCAAAATGCTGATTGTGACACACCTCTCTCCTCCACCCCCTCCTCTTCTTCTTCCTCCATGGCCTCTTCCTCGGAACCAGCGGTGCTCCGTAGGCGTTCAAGGGGCTACGCAAGTACGCAGGCCAAAAGATGCCATGCGGTGCTTGAGCTGGTGTGCTTGGGGGACAGGAGCCACACTGGGGCAGAGGTTCTGTCAGCTCTGCAGGGGCAGGTTCAGAGGTGGTTGACGCCACGCCAACTTAAGGCAGGAATGGTGGTTTGCGACAATGGCACCAACCTCCTCTCTGCCCTCCGACAGGGACAACTGACCCATGTGCCCTGTTTGGCTCACGTCCTTAACTTGGTGGTGCAGCGGTTCTTGGGCAGGTACCCGGGCTTACAGGATGTCCTGAGGCAGGCCAGGAAAGTCTCTGTGCATTTCCGCCGGTCATATAATGCCAGTGCTCGGCTGACGGACCTCCAAAAGGAGTTTAACCTGCCCAAGAACCGCCTAATCTGTGACATGCCCACCAGGTGGAACTCGACGTTGGCCATGCTGCAGCGGCTGCACACGCAGCAGAGGGCCATCAATGAGTACCTGTGCGACTATGGCACCAGGACAGGGTCAGGGGACCTTGGTTTTTTTTCCCCACGCCAGTGGGCCATGATCAGGGATGCATGCACTGTCCTGTCACCATTCGAGGAGGCCACGAGGATGGTGAGCACTGACAGTGCATGCATCAGTGACACTGTCCCCCTTGTCCACCTGTTGGAGCACACGCTGCGTGGAATAATGGACAGGGCACTTGAGGCAGAACAGAGGCAGGAAGAGGAGGACTTCCTTAGCTCTCAAGGCCCCCTTTATCCAGACAGTGTTCCTGCGTGCCCGCCGATCACACAGGAAGAGGACGAGGAGGAGGAGGAGGAGGAGGAAGATTGTGTCAGTATGGAGGTGGAGCCTGGCACTCAGCATCAGCAGTCTTTAAGGGATCAGTCCCAAGGAACACATGGACTTGTACGTGGCTGGGAGGAGGTGGCTGCGGACGTTGTTGTCCTTAGTGACCCAGAGGACTCCGGACCGAATGCCTCAGCAAACCTACGCTGCATGGCCTCCCTGATCCTGCAAAGCCTGCGTAAGGATCCTCGTATTCGTGGTATCAAGGAGAAGGACCAATACTGGCTGGCAACCCTCCTTGATCCACGTTACAAGGGTAAGGTTGCGGACCTTATCTTGCCATCGCAGAGGGAGCAGAGGATGAAACATCTTCGGGAGGCCTTGCAGAAAGGTCTGTGCAACGCGTTCCCAGAGACTGGGAGGTTACAAACTCCTGTTTCTGGACAACGTGTTGCTGAGGCTTCGGTCAGTCAAAGAAGGAGCGGTGGAGAAGGTGGCCGTCTGACCGATGCGTTCAGACAATTTTTTGGTCCGCAGCCCCAAGGTATGATCGGTTCCAGCAACCATCGCCAGCGTCTGTTTTACATGGTGCAGGAATACCTAGGGGCAAGATCAGACTTGGACACCTTTCCCACCGAAAATCCTCTGGGTTACTGGGTCTTGAGGATGGATCACTGGCCAGAGCTTGCACAGTATGCAATTGAGCTACTGGCCTGTCCTGCATCCAGCGTTCTTTCGGAACGCACATTCAGTGCTGCTGGAGGCGTGGTAACCGATCACAGGGTGCGTCTGTCCACCGACTCGGTCGATCGGCTGACCTTCATAAAAATGAATCAGTCTTGGATCACCACCAGCTACCAAGCACCTGATGCAGATGTAACCGAATAATTTTTTTTGAAATCTCAGATCCCTTCAAAGACTGCCTATGCTGATGCTGAGTGACTATCCCTGAGTAATTATCCTCTTCCTCCTCAATCATCACGCTGATAGCTTGTAAGAACATTTTTGGTTCTGGGCGCCACCACCAGTGCCTAAGGCACAATTTTTCAGCCCCTGTTTAACAGGGGCGTGTAATTACAATTTTTGATGCAATACTTTGCAGCAGGGCTTGTTCCTGCGTTTCAACTAGAGTGTCTGTGAGGGGTTGCAGTGTTGTGGCACCAGCACCAGTGCCTAAGACCCAATTTTTCTGCCCCTGTCTAACAGGGGCGTGTAATTACAATTTTTGATGCAATACTTTGCAGCAGGGCTCGTTCCTGCGTTCCAACTAGAGTGTCTGTGAGGGGTTGCAGTGTTGTGGCACCAGCACCAGTGCCTAAGGCCCAATTTTTCTGCCCCTGTCTAACAGGGGCGTGTAATTACAATTTTTGATGCAATACTTTGCAGCAGGGCTCGTTCCTGCGTTCCAACTAGAGTGTCTGTGAGGGGTTGCAGTGTTGTGGCACCAGCACCAGTGCCTAAGGCCCAATTTTTCTGCCCCTGTCTAACAGGGGCGTGTAATTACAATTTTTGATGCAATACTTTGCAGCAGGGCTCGTTCCTGCGTTCCAACTAGAGTGTCTGTGAGGGGTTGCAGTGTTGTGGCACCAGCACCAGTGCCTAAGGCCTAATTTTTCAGCTCCTGTTCAACAGGGGCATGTAATTACAATTCTTGATCTAATATTTCACAGCAGGGCCCTGTGAGGGCTTACAGTGTTTTGGCCACAGCAACACCTAAGGCCCAAATTTCTGCTGAGTATATAGGGCAGGACCCTACCTTCAAACATCTAACTTACAAACGACTCCTACTTGCAAACGGTAGGAGACAACAGGAAGTGAGATGAAATCTACCCCTAAGGAAGGGAAATTCTCTCCTGTAAGAGTTAATATGGGAAAACAATTTCTCCTTTCCACTGATGCTTTCCAATCCTTGTTCCACAAAAAAACCCAAATTTTCAAAAAACATTTTTCATTGGGACAAAAAAGTGAGGTGAAATCTTCTGAAGAGGAGGAAAGACGCAAAACAAATGTCACAGGGGTGATAACCCTTCCCTATGTTTTCCAAAAAGCTTAGAAAAGATTTTTTGGCTGGAGCTAAACACGTTAAAAATGTTCAAAATTACAAACAGATTCTACTTAACAACAAACCTACAGTCCCTGTCTTGTTTGCACCGCCTGTATACTGCTGTTCAGAGTATATAGGGCCTGGTGGCCCCACACCTTTCCTTATTTTAATTTGGGTGTGGGGTTTCCCTTAATATCCATACAAGACCCAAAGGGCCTGGTAATGGACTGGGGGGTACCCATGCCGTTTGTCTCACTGATTTTCATCCATATTGCCATGACCCGACATGACATTAAACCCGCAAGCAGTTTTAAATGAGATTTTTTCCTTTAAAAATGACATTTGGTGCAGGGACTGTTCTAAACATGGGAAACACGCGTCACTTTACAGGCATACTATAGACACCCCCCAGGTACGATATTTAAAGGAATATTTCACTTTTTTTTTTTTACTTTAAGCATCATTAAAATCACTGCTCCCGAAAAAACGGCCGTTTTTAAAAGTTTTTTTTGCATTGATACATGTCCCCTGGGGTAGGACCCGGGTCCCCAAACCCTTTTTAGGACAATACCATGCAAATTAGCCTTTAAAATGAGCACTTTTGATTTCGAACGTTCGAGTCCCATAGACGTCAATGGGGTTCTAACGTTCGTGCGAACTTGCGGTCCGTTCGCGGGTTCTGGTGCGAACCGAACCGGGGGGTGTTCGGCTCATCCCTACTGTCTTATAAATATCACCAATTGCACCCTAAAAAAAAATACAAAAACTCCCTGACCAGATTCTTAATCACAGCAGCAAAAACAGTAAGGCCCCTTTCACACTGGAGCAGTTTTCAGGCGGTATTGCGCTAAAAATACCGCCTGAAAACCGCCCCTAAACAGCCTCCGCTGTTTGTTCAGTGTGAAAGCCCGAGGGCTTTCACACTGAAGCGGTGCGCAGGCAGGGCGGTGAAAAAAGTCCTGCAAACCGCTTTTTTGGAGCGGGGAAGGAGCGGTGTATTCACCGCTCCTTCCCCGCTCCTGCCCATTGAAATCAATGGGACAGCGCTGCTATACCGCGGCAATACCGCGGCTATAGCCGCGCTGTACGAGGGATTTTAACCCTTTTTCGGCCGCCAGCGGGGGGTAAAACCGCACCGCTAGCGGCCGAATACCGCTGCAAGAACGACGGTACAGCAGCGCTAAAAATAGCGCTGTTGTACCGCCGACGCCCCCACCGCCCCAGTGTGAAAGGGGCCTAATACCAAGACACTGGAGAAGCACCACCGCACCTACAATTAAAGAATGGTTGGAAGAGATACATCTCCTCAAAAGGTATGGAGGAGATCAGGGCAACAGCACAAGGGAATACAGAAAATTTTAATAAAATGTGGCAGCCATGGATCATCTTTAAATTTTCTGATTCTTATACCACTTTCACATAAGGATAGACCTTTTAACATAAAGAAATGTGAATAATTACATCTATCTTCCATTTTATTTATTCTTCTTTTCCTCTCTTTACTCTTTATTTCTGTTACTATATATATTTTGAAGAGCATTCTCAGAGACCCTTGAATTTATTCTTCTCTTCAATTAAATAATAGATTTTTCTACATAAATTCAGAGTATTTCAAATAAACAATTAATGTAAGATAGGCTGATTACAAAGCCATCTTGTTGGTTTCACTAATAAAATACTCTATCATTAAATTCAATAAATTCATTAAATTTCTATATGATACTCATGTACAAATGTTAGTATGATTGTACAAATGTTATCTTTAAACATCAATAGCTTATTGTTTCAAAAGATAAAACATAGCAAGGTAGCGTTATATATTGGAAAGTGGTCCGAAAGAGGACAGGTGGCGGTTAGAGGAATTGTCGGACCCTTGAGTACAAGACAGCTTCATAAAACCGCCATACAAACCCTGAGCCCGGACACATAAACTCTTCAAAAGCTAACGAAACGAAGGGGCAAAAGTTAGAGAGACCCAAATAAGGCAGTCTGGCTTGTGACTTGGTATTAGAGCGGGAAGGAGAGGGTGCTGTCAAACAGGGGAAGAAATTGGCAAAAGTGTGTGGGGTTGACATGCATCTGGGTGGAAGGCTACAGGTAGATGAATGGTGTTCTATTTTGAAATGTAAAAAAGGTCTGTTGTCAGATCACGGACTGCTACGAGCAGCAGACGCTTGGTTCAAATTTGCAAAAGCAAGCTATTCATGAGGAAGTGTGGACAGAGCAGGAAACCAATCAAAATAGTCCTATTGTATATGTGTATAGAAAACCAGAAAAGAGGAAGCTAAGTAGTCAGCCACCGCACTATGATGGCGTCTGGTCTTCAGGAACAAGTTACAGCCCTTCATCTACTGCCTCTCTGCTACAAGTGACAGAGGAGCCTCTGACACCTCCCCCGCTGTGCTTAACAGTAGACAAGGCACACTTGTCTTTGTACGGCTCGGGTGGTTGCTGCCACACACACCTGACCCAATCTGTACCACCTGCACCACCGCCCACACCGGAACCTACCCACATGTATCCGGTGATAGACCAGTCCTTAGGATCATATTACAAGGCCCACCCCACCCCAGTAATGACAAGTGTTACTGACCATGGCTCTGTGGAGGGGGGGAAAACCCAGGCACCTCCCCCAGACAAGCCTCAGGAGACTAATGCCCCAACAAACTCGGGACAAGGGACTCAGACTCAGCCCGATTCCTACCCTCAAAGCCCCGACCAAAGTCGTGCCACCCCTGTCAGGGTGCCCGGAGCTGACATGCATGCTGGAACAGGTACAATCCCAAAACAACAGACTGTTACATTTCAAGGCACACCCCGCATTGAATCCATTCCCCTGTATGACTCACAAGCTGAAGGCCCAGTGTCTGGTAACCTGTCTGACAGCTTGCTACTTGACAACCCACTCTGGCCATTTAGTGGTGACTCACTTCCCCTGTTACGTCCCTCACAGCAGCCCATGGTCCTTACAGCCGGAAATGAACCACCTCCTAAGCCATCGAGACCCTCACACCACCAAAGGCAACGGCACCAATACGACCCCTTCATGTCATCACGAGAGGAATGCCTACGGGACAAGGGGCTCCCCTGATATACGTAAATTTCACCCCCTCTCAGGCTGCATCCCTTGTTGCGAGCCTACCAGACCCTGAAAAACAGCCCATGTCATTTTACAGAAGGATCACCTAAATCCAAAAGACAGGCTGCGTGGCGGGATTTGGTGAGCCTGTGTGAGATAAAGGCAGGAGAAGCCTACTGGCCAGTGATGGAGAGACGCTTTGATCAGTACTACTGTGACGATACTTATGACTCAGGATGTGACTTTGGGAGTCAGTTAAAAAGATGGGCTCAAGACCGCTTGGCAGACCAAGCGACTAGTATACAAGAGGTCACACAAGAAAAAGGCGAATCTGTTGAGAAATATCACAATAGAATAGCACAAATGTTTACTGATTTGGGTTTTAGCACGTTGAACAAAGCACACAGACACATGCTAGCTTCCACATTTGTCTCAGGTCTTAAAGAATCAATCCGAAAGGGTCTGATCCTATCACGCCCAGAGTATAGAGTAATGGAGCTTGAGACATTGTTATTAGTAGCAAAAGGTTTAGAATCCTCACAGAGCAGTAGAAAGGTAGCTCCTCTCATGATGGCCTCTGACACACCCTATCTGCGCCCAGTATCAACCCCGTCTGTCTGCTACAACTGCGGAAGACCCGGCCATTTCAGAAGGGAATGCCGAAGCCCTCGGAAATTCACCCAGAGTCACCTGGACCCCAGCCGTGGTCCACATGAAAGCGCTCAATATCAGAAACACGACACCCCACCTCGCCCACCACCGCCCCTCTCCGGATCACATGGACCTTCTCCACTAAGATTCAGGCAAGCATGTGTCACCTGCCCCTGCCATGGTATCCTCTGGAGACTCAGGAGGCCCTCTTGCAAAAATAACCCTCCCCATCGAGGGCCATCCTACCACTTTCCTATGTGACACAGGCACGGCCAGGTCCGTAATTAGGGCAGAAGAGCTACCCGATACCTCATTCCTGTCAAACATTGATATAACATGCGTGGTTGATGGAACGCCCAGGAAGAACCCCTTATCCCGCCCCCTACAAGTTGGCAATTTTCCTGGCCTACTAGCAAGATTTGTGGTCTTGTCCACATGCCCCTTATATCTGTTAAGGGCTGATGTCTTGTCCAGGCTCCAAGCTTCTATTTCCTTCCAACCTGATGGCGGTGTTTTGATCACTTCACCACTAGCTATTGGTGATGCCTCAGCATTGTGCTCCGTCCGCCTCTGTTATCCTTGGACATACCAGATGACGCTGGAATCCCGCAAGAAGGTCTTGGAGCGAGTCCCCACTTGTGGTCCACAGGGCCCGAAGATATAGGACACTTAAAAAGGTGCCACCAATCAAGGTACAGCTGAAGCCAGGGGCCCCCTTGCCCAGGAAATCACAATACCCCCTCCTCCACTACTTGGCTGAGCAAGGATGCAAGGCCTTGAAGCAAAAGGTCCAGTGGTACAGAGAGAAGGTGGTTTTCTTAGGTCACTGCATCTCCCAAGGCAGTCGACACCTCACTGAAGAAAGAGTTGCTGCAATCAAGGCCATCCCTTTGCCTCAAGGTCAAAAGCCCCTTCACGCCTTTCTAGGATTAATCTCCTACTGCCATTCTTGGATCCTAGGAGCCTCCCTCTTGATGCAACCTCTCTACGGCACCCTGAAATCTGACCCTTTCCTGGTTTCCCCAGAAGCTGTGGACAGTTTTGAAACTCTGAAGGAGATCCTCTCATCAGCCCCTGCTTTGGGCCTCAGTGACTATGAAAAGACTTTCAAACTGTTTGTCTCAGAGAGACAAGGACATGCCACAAGACTTAGTGGCTAGGGGTGGACCCTCTTGTCTCAGAGCCGTCTTTGCAGCCCAAACCTTTTTGCACAAGACCGCTGACCTTGTGTTGGGCCATCCTCTGATCCTCCTTGCCCCTCATGACATAACTGCCATATTAAACCAAGTACAGCCAAAACACCTGTCCTTCGCAGGGGTACCTCAGACTCCAGTGTGCCTTGCTTCTCCCTGATAACATCACCATCCTCCGATGTGATACCCTTAGCCCATCCACTCTGCTTCCTCTTCTCAAGGGGGGAACCTCTTTGGAGAAGGACCCTCATCTCACTGCTCATGACTGCTTCGAAGTGATGAAGATGGAGACATCACACCTACCGACAGTCAGTGAAACAGCCCTTGAGAATCCTGACTTGACAATTTTTGTGGATGGTTCCAGGTATGCAGACAGCACTGGACAGTACCATACAGGATACGCAGTCACCACCGAAGATACAGTCCTTCAGGCTTCAGCATTACCTTCCTCCATGTCTGCCCAGAAAGCAGAACTCCAGGCCCTAACCATGGCATGCAAGTTGGCAGAAGGAAAAAGAGCCAACATCTATACAGATTCAAGATATGCCCTTGGCGTCGCCCACGACTTAGGAACCCTCTGGTTTTCCAGATGATGCTGAACAGCAGCAGGTACACCTGTAAAGCACAGTTCAGCTATCAAGGACTTAATGGATGCCCTACTCCTCCCAGCACGAGTGGCCATACAAGGGCGCATGGCAAATTGGTATCCCAAGAAGCACGAGGCAATCACCTAGCAGAAAACACGCTGCAAATGGAACGTGAGAAATGGTGAGCAGAGTGAATGCACCCATCCTGGATGACCCAATAGATGCCCTTAAAGAGACTGTGCAAACCACCATGATTCTACAAAACCCTCCCGTGAACAGGACCCACGTCAAGGAGCAACAGGAGGCAGCTGACAAAGAAGAAAAAGAAGTGTGGCTCAAAAAAGGAGCCACAGAAGTTGAAGGAATCATGGAATTAAACAAGAGACCGTGTCTGCCACGATCAATGTTTCCTGCAGTAGTACAGTGGGCTCATGGTGCCTCTCAGCTGTCAAAAACTTTGATGAACGCCCTAATCAACAAATACTACTTGGCTCCGGGATCACCCCACTCACCAACAACTTCTGCAAGTCATGCACTATCTGTGCTAAATGCAATCCAGGAAGGACAGAGAAGGTACCTTTGAAGCATCTAGCAAAAGCCCAGTACTCCTTCCAAAGGATACAGATCGACCACATCCAGATGCCGAAGAGTGGCCGATATGAATATGCATTGATTATCATTGACATGTTCTCCACATGGCCTGGAAGGCTATCCCGTTACTAACATGACGGCAAAGACCACGGCTAAAAGACTTCTAACAGAAATAGTGTGCAGATATGGTGTCCCAGAGGTCATAGAGAGTGATCAGGGGCTGGCTTTCATGGCCTCAGTGACCAAGGAAATATGGGCAGCTTTAGGGGTCACACTAGCTTTCCACACCCCATATAATCCTCAGAGGAGTGGGAAGGTGGAAAGATTGAATGGCACAATAAAATCTAGAATGCTAAAAATGTTTCAGGAAACAGGAATGAGTTGGCCAAACAGCCTACCTATTGCCTTATTCAGTGTTAGGTACACTCCAAGGGGAAACCATGGCCTGTCACCCTATGAGATACTGTTTGGTTCAGCCCCCAGACTGGGTTGTTACTTCCCACAGCAATTACAGCTCCAATCTGATGTATTGACTGATTATGTGACTGCTTTATCTTGAGAATTACCCCGTATTCATTCGCAAGTGTTTTCTTCCATTCCAGGTCCTGAGCTAGATACAGGATCACACAAGTTGGTCCCCGGTGACTGGGTCCTGGTAAAGAAGTTTGTGAGAAAGCATTCTCTTGAACCCAAATATGATGGTCCTTTCCAGGTTCTCCTAACAACTGCCACATCAGTCAAGGTGGCCGGAAAGAACTTGTGGATACACGCCTCCCACACGCCTCTCTATCTATATATACACATACACCAAAACACAAAAGAAACACACAAGAGTAAAAAAAGTGAGTGAATACCAACTCCCATCCCCGCATCTGAAACCACAATTATGTAACACCTCATATTGATAAAATTATGAAACTTTGAAACAGCACCCCATTGACAAGAAGACTCTACAACAAATCCAATATATTAGTATCTTATGGGTTGTCGGCCACCATTGCAGAAGATTCTACCCACCTGCACCATATTTTTCTGCCTACAGTGCCTTGCAAAAGTATTCACCCCCTTTGCTTTTTACCTTTAGGACTTTAGGGGGGTGAATAGTTATGCACCTTGACTTTTTATATTATTTTGTCCTATTTGTTGTTTGCTTCACAATAAATAAAAACATCTTCAAAGTTGTGGCCATGTTCTGTAAATTAAATGATGCAATTCCTCAAACAATCTATGTTAATTCCAGGTTGTGAGGCAGCAAAACACGGAAAATGCCAAGGGGGTGAATACTTTTGCAGGGCACTGTACATCCAAATCAGAGGAATGGTTTAGGAATTACAACTCTTAAGAATAGCCACCCTGCCTTTTTCAAGAAACCAAAAGTAATTGGACAATTGAATCAAAAGCTGTTTCATGGCCAGGTGTGGGCTACTCCTTCGTTATTTATTCATCAATTAAGCAGATAAAAGGTCTGGAGTTGATTTTAAGTGTGGTAATTGCATTTGGAATCTATTGCTGTGAACCTACATCATGCGTTCAAAGGAGCTGTCCATGCAAGTGAAACAGGCCATTGTAAGGCTTTAAAAACGAAACAAATCCATTGGAGAGATAGCAGCAGTGACCAAATCAACAGTTTGGTACATTCTGAGGAAAGAAGATTTACACTGGTGAGCTCATCAACATAAAAAGGCCTGGAAGTCCATGGAAGACAACAGTGGTGGATGATCGCAGGATCCTCTCTATAGTAAAGTAAAACCTATTCACAACATCCAGACAAGTGAAGGACACTCTCTAGGAGGTGGGCATATCATTGTCAAAGTCTACAATCAAGAGAAGACTTGACGAGAGCAAATACAGAGGGTTCACCACAACGTGCAAACCATTGTAGCACTATTTTTCTCTCTCTCTGCGGCTACTGAGGTATGATGGCACCACCTGTATAGTATTTAGGAACAGAGTCTTCATAATCTGTGTGATCAGGACAGGATCTTTAACACACAGTGCCTCCACTCAATTGGGGCTTGTGAATAATTGAGTATAATTGAGAAATGGATGAATGGCAGTAGTTCTGCGCTTAGGAGGAAGAGAAAGAAAGGACTGCAGCCCCCCTAAAACTGAATGTCACCTAGGTGAGATTCAAAATAACCGAATAATCTAAAAAAGGGGAATTTTGTCGCTGTCCGGCTATATGTGCATTAATGGTTGTTCATATATAAATGCTTGTAAAAGTATATGTACAAAAAAACATATATAAAAATAAAAATAAAATTGTTTTTACGTGCAACCAATGTACTTTGGGGGCTAAAAAATATGTGCAGAAGCGGTTTCAGGCAGGCGGGCGGTGGAACGCACGCCACACCACGCTGCCCACCAGCTATGAGCCGGTTATCGGAGCGCTGTCAGCTCCTGTTTTAAAAGTTTTAAAGTTTCATTGATCAACTTAATAAATTTAATCTTTTCGGATTCACGCTTTGAGGTCCTTTTCTTTTCTGCCTCATATGGATGTTTACTATTGGGGACACCGCAACACCAGAGAAGGATAAATATCTTTGGACGGAGGATTGCTTCCCGGGTTCATCATCGCTGGATTTCATCTACATGCCTTTCACCCCTGCAGGGGTTGGGCAGTCCGGTGAGTGAAAGCACGAGTGGGGGTGTAGTGAAAGACGGGGGAACACCAGTCACACTGAGACCACGTTTTTTTTTCATCAGAAGGACACATTTAAGGAACTTTATTCTGGACGTTTGTTGTTTTTTATATACTTGGGATTTTTTTCAGCACTGTTTTCATATAAAAACATTTTTTTACATTTTTTCACCACTGTGTTTATGAATTGGATTTTTCACGTACTCACGTTGGGGACTTTTATTACAAAGGTTTAATTGTTAAATAAGTTTGTATCTAAGATTTTGGAATATTTTGAGATTTTTTGCTTTTTATAGACATTTTTGGGCACATATATATATATATATATTTATTAGGATTATTTGGAGCATATTGAGATTCTGATTTTTCCAGATGTTTAGGGGTACATATATACATATAAATTTATTTTAGCACGTTGCACTTTATTATATAACATTGGTGGGTGGGGCTTCTGCACATATTTTTTAGCCCCCAAAGCACATTGGTTGCACGTAAAAACAATTTTATTTTTAGTTTTATATATGTTTTTTTGTACATGTACTTTTACAAGCATTTATATATGAACAACCATTAATGCACATATAGCCGGACAGCGCCAATTCCCCTTTTTTAGAATATTCTATAATTGAGAAATATATCTTCACATAGACAGTAATCCACACAGCAGGGTTTAGTCGAAAGTCCATGTATTGAAGAAATAAAATTCAGTGAACCATCCAACATAAAGTATTTTCCAAACAGGAACATGAAATCATTAACAGTCTCTATGTACAGTATATCTCAGTGAGGTGAATCTGCAGCACTTACACATTCTGTGTTCTCTTAGCAGGAATTCACTGTTCTCTCTCCACATGTCTCTCTCTCCACCCACTTACCCACAAAACCCCTTGCCATCCTCTTCTCTTCTTGATGACCTTATCCTTGGTGAGAGAGAGAGCATAGCAACCATATTGGAAAAGGGCAAACACTGCATAACAAGAGTATACACTTGGTAAATGGGCAAAGAAATTATCACATCGTTACATTCTCCCCCTGCTGAAAATCCTTCCGACCTGGCAAGGATATAGTATACACTCAAAACATAGCAAAAGTTAACATCGTAGTCACCTTCTGCAGACCACTTCTCCAGAAGCAAACTATTACAGAGATTAGCTGCAAAGGAAATATGGTTAGTAACATATAGGCATCATGCTAACAAGTCTAGAATGAGCTGCAATCATGTCCATCCGAACATGAGGTTGTAGATAGTTCTGTACAGCATAGCAGGGTCTTCCCAAGGTGTCATAAGTAAAAACTGGTGGAGGTCGTCAAACACGATCTCCTCTCCTCAAACCCTGAGGCATTAGTCCAGATAACTCTGGGACAGCATTAGTGGGAAAACTTGGTGCTCCAACCATGCCTGGAACTGTAGGCACAAAATTTTGGGCTGTTGGTTAAAAAACAGGAGTAGCTGGGTTCCGATCTCCCCTCTGAGGAAGGCCCCGATCAGTAATAGGTGAAGGAACCTGTACAGGAGACTCTGGTGGAGGTGTAAACCAGTCAGTATCATCACTCTGGTCTCCACAGTCTGCACAAGGCACATCATTAGAATCTGTAACAATATCAGGTTGTGGCTCCTCATCAGCAGTAGCAACTTGTGGTACTGGAAGCAAGTGATTCTTATGCCAGACTTTGATCTGACCCTCAGGTCCTCGAATCCTGTAGACTGGAATTCTAGGCAGTTTTTCTTTAACATCAAGCAACTCATTTCGCCAGCGATCAGCTAATTTATATTTGGCTGAAGGTCCCAAATTGCCGAGAAGCACTTTATCACCAGGTTGTAAGAACTTTGGCATCAAAACGCCTTTTATTGGCAGCATTTATTTTAACAGTTTTTTTCCCTCAGCCATTTGATAGGCCTCTTTTAAACTCTGTTTAAGTCGTGCCACATACTGGTAGTGATTTCTATTTTCAACTCCATCAGTAGACACACCCAACCGAATGTCAATAAGGAGACGGGCTTCTCTCCCAAACATGAGAAAATAAGGAGAGAAACCAGTTGATTCATGTGTGGTACAATTGTAGGCATGTACCATAGCTCCAGGTTTGCTTAGCACCATTAGGGAGGGTGCCCAACATGTTCAACAAGGTGCGATTGAAACATTCAGGGAGAGCATCACCCTTTGGATGATAAGGTGTGGTGCGGCTCTTGTCAATGTTAAGCAATGTTAATAGCTCTTTAATTAGGTGACTTTCAAAGTCCTGCCCCTGGTCAGAATAAAGTCGATTTGGCCATCCATAATGAACAAAAAACTTCTCCCACAACACTTTAGCTACAGTTACTGCTTTCTGATCTTTGGTGGGATAGGCTTGAGCATATCGAGTATAGTGATCAGTCACAATCAGAACATTTCCCACACCACTGCTGTCATTGTCAATACACAAAAAGTCCATGCACACTAAATCCATTGGACCAGAACTTTTCAAGTGTTCCATAGGAGCAGCTCGAGTAGGCAAAATTTTCCGTTGCAGACATTCACACAACGGCGGCAATAGTCCACAACAGATTCCCTCATTTGTAGCCAAAAGAAACGGTCTTGGATTAGTCCGTAGTTTTTTTCAGCTCCTAGATGTCCATGTTGGTCATGCAAACTTCTCAAAACAGATTTTCTGTAGACTTGAGGGAGCACTATCCGTCTCCTTCCACGATGATCATGGAACAAATGTACCCTGTATAAAAGTCCATCAATTATTTTGAGTTTATCCTATTCTTTAAGATAGTAGGTACTCTGCTCAGGTAGGGTTTTTCTCATGTAATTAGGATCTTTGCAGAAAACAGATTCTCTAACATGTCTGATTACTGGATCTGTCTTTTGTAGACGGATCATATCTTTCTCTTGCAGCTGGATGTTTTCTGGTACCCCTAAAGTGGTGGGGCAGCAATACATGTTTGGGATTAGGGATGAGCTGAACACCCCCCGGTTCGGTTCGCACCAGAACCTGCGAACAGAGCGAAAGTTTGCGCAAACTTTAGAACCCCATTAAAGTCTATGGGACTCGAATGCTCAAAATCAAAAGTGCTAATTTTGAACTTGTACATTTTTAAAGTGTAGCTCCAGCCAAAAAATCTATTTTTAAGCATTTCGGAAAACATAGGGAAGGGTTATCACCAATGTAACATTTGTTTTGCTGTCTGTGCACCTCTTCAGAAGATTTCACCTCACTTTCTGTCCCAATGACAAATGTTTTTTGAAAATTTGAGGTTTTTAGTGAAACAAGGATTGGTGATAAAGCATCAGTAAAGAGGAGACACTTTTTCCCCATATTAACTCTTACAGGAGAGAAATTCCCTTCCTAGGGGTAGATATCATCTCACTTCCTGTTGTCTCCTTCCATTTGCAAGTAGGAGTCGTTTGTAAGTTGGATGTTTGAAAGTAGGGGCCTGCCCTATATACTCTGCAGAAATTGGGGCCTTAGGTGTTGGTGTTTCCACAACACTGTAAGCCCTCACAGTTACTCTTGGTGGGCGCAGGAACGGCCCCTGCTGTGAAATATTAGATCAAGAATTGTAATTACATGCCATTGTTGAACAGGGACAGAAAAATTGGGCCTTTGGTGGTGGTTGTGGTGCTGGTGCCACAACACTGTAAGTCCTCACAGTTACTCTTGGTGGGCGCTGGAATGGGCCCTGCTGTGAAATATTATATCAAGAATTGTAATTACATGCACCTGTTGAACAGGGGCAGAAAAATAGGGACTTTGGTGGTGGCGGTGGTGTTGCCACAACACTGTAAGCCCTCACATTTACTCTTGGTGGGCGCAGGAACGGGCCCTGCTGTGAAATATTAGATCAAGAATTGTAATTACATGTCCCTGTTGAACAGGGGCAGAAAAATTGGGCCTTAGGCACTGGTGCCACAACACTGCAACCCCTCACAGATGCTATAGTTGGAGTGCAGGAATGAGCCCTGCTGAAAAGTATTGCATCAAAAATTGTAATTATACGCCCCTGTTAAACAGGGGCAGAAAAATTGGGCCTTGGGCACTGGTGCTAGTGCCACAACACTGCAACCCCTCACAGATACTATAGTTGGAGCGCAGGAATAAGCCCTGCTGCAAAGTATTGCATCAAAAATTGTAATTACACGCCCCTGTTGATCAGGGGAAGAAAAATTGGGCCTTGGCCACTGGTGGCGGTGCCCAGAACCAAAAATGTTCTTACAAGCTATCAGCATGAAAATTGAGGAGGAAGAGGATTGCGACTCAGCATAACATGATAGTCACTCAGCATCAGCATAGGCAGTCTTGAAGGGATCTCACATTAAAAAAAAATCTATCGGTTACATCAGCATCAGGTGCTTGGTAGCTGGTGATCCAAGACTGATTAATTTTTATGAAGGTCAGCCGATAGACCGATTAGGTGGACAGGCGCACACTGTGATCGATTAGAAAGCCTCCAGCAGCACTGAATGTGCGTTCCGAAAGAACGCTGGATGCAGGACAGGCCAGTAGCTCAATTGCATACTGTGCAATCTCTGGCCAGTGATCCATCCTCAAGACCCAGTAACCCAGAGGATTTTCAGTGGGAAAGGTGTTCAAGTCTGATCTTGCCCCTAGGTAATCCTGCACCATGTGAATCAGACGCTGGCGATGGTTGCTGGAACCGATCAGACCTTGGGGCTGCGGACTAAAAAATTGTCTGAATACATCGATCAGACAGACACCTTCTCCACCGCTCCTTCTGTGACTGACTGAAGCCTCAGCAACATGTTGTCCAGGAGGACCAGGAAATTGTAACCTCCCAGGCTCTGGAAAAGCATTGCACAAACCTTTCTGCAAGGCCTCCCGAAGATGTTTCATCCTCTGCTCCCTCTGCGATGGCAAGATAAGGTCTGCAACCTTACCCTTGTAAAGTGGATCAAGGAGGGTTGCCAGTCAGTAATCATCCCTCCCCTTGATACTACGAATACGAGGATCCTTCCGCAGGCTTTGCAGGATCAGAGAGGCCATGCAGCATAGGTTTACTGAGGCATTCAGTCCAGGGTACTCTGGGTCACTAAGGACATGATCTGCAGCCACCTCCCCCAGCCACGTACAAGTCCATGGGTTTCTTCAGGCTGTAAATGATCCCTTGAAGACTGCTGCTGAACTGAGTGCCAGGCTTCACCTCCATGCTGACACAATCCTCCTCCTCCCCCTCTTCCTGTGTGATCAGCGGGCATGCAGGAACACTGTCTGGATAAAGGGGGCTTTGAGAGGTAAGGAAGTCCTCCTCTTCCTCCCTCTGTTCTGCCTCAAATGCCCTGTCCATTATTCCATGCAGCGTGTGCTCCAACAGGTGGACAAGAGGGACAGTGTCACTGATGCATGCACTGTCACTGCTCACCATCCTTGTGGCCTCCGCAAATGGTGACAGGACAGTGCATGCATCCCTGATCATAGCCCACTGGCGTGGGGAAAAAAACCAAGGCCCCCTGACCCTGTCCTGGTGCCATAGTCGCATAGGTACTCATTGATGGCCCTCTGCTGCGTGTGCAGCCGCTGCAGCACGGCCAACGTTGAGTTCCACCTGGTGGGCATGTCACAGATTAGGCTGTTCTTGGGCAGGTTAAATTCCTTTTGGAGGTCAGCCAGCCGAGAACTGGCATTATATGACCTGTGGAAATGCACACAGACTTTCCTGGCCTGCCTCAGGACATCCTGTAAGCCCCGGTACTTGCCCAAGAACCACTGCACCACCAAGTTAAGGACGTGAGCCAAACAGGGCACATGGGTCAGTTGTCCCTATCGGAGGGCAGAGAGGAGGTTGGTGCCATTGTCACAAACCACCATACCTGGCTTAAGCTGGCGTGGCGTCAACCACCTCTGAACCTGCCCCTGCAGAACTGACAGAATCTCTGCCCCAGTGTGGCTCCTGTCCCCCAAGCACACCAGCTCAAGCACCGCATGGCATCTTTTTGCCTGCATGCTTGCGTAGCCCCTTGAACGCCTACGGAGCACCGCTGGTTCTGAGGACAAATCAGCACAGGAAGAGGCCATGGAGGAAGAAGAAGAGGGGGTGGAGGAGAGAGGTGTGGCAGAATCACCACTAGTAGAATTTTGGAGGCGTGGTGGCGGAACAACCTCCAACACTACTGCACCCTGTCCTGCATCCTTCCCAGCTGCCAGAAGAGTCACCCAGTGCGTGGTGAAAGATAGGTCCATGCCTGCTGGATCATGAGTCAGTGGTAATATGCACCGCCCTGTCCAGCGAGGCCAATACATTGCCTTCCACATGCCGGTAGAGAGCCGGCATGAACTTTTGGAATAACGCGCAGAGACAGCAGCACCCTGCACATGCGGAGCTCTGCGGTGTGATGCAGTCGGTGTGCTGCCCTTGGAGGGCATCCTGCCTCATTGGAGATGTGCCTCCTCCTCCTCCTCTCTCCTATCAAGCACCCACGTGGAGTCAGTGACCTCATCATCCCCTCCCTCCTCATCACTGGAGGAAAGCTGGCAGTATGCTGCAGCTGGGGGGACATGACAGCCAGACTGCTGTCCTTCTTGGGCACCCCTTCTCTCTGGGCTCACGTTACTGCCTGCCTCTAGCTGGGTACCATCATCGGAGCCTTCAAAACGCTGGGCATCCTCCTGGAGCATGTACCCAACACTGTGGTCAAACAGTTCGGGGGACTCCTCAGGAGGACATGGTGGGGCTAGGGAAGGAGTGACTAATGCCATTGAGCCGAGGGAAGAGGCCTTGTTGGCAGCTGCTTTGCCAGACAAGGTACCCTGAGCCTGGGTGAGAGAGGATGAGGAGGATGAGCACGGCTTGGTCATCCACTCTACCAAGTCTTCGGCATATTACGTGCTGATGAGGATGCACCGTCTCCACGACCAGCACTGTTGCCTCTAGACACAGAGCCTGCTTGCCTTCTTTTATTGGCTTGTGACTGTATGTCTCTCCTTGTTGGCCTTCCAGACATACTAATGGCCTGCAGTGAGATGTAGCTGCACAAAGCTTGGATGTATATATATACTGATACTGCAGCTAGCAGAATCAACTGCCTGCCTGTGGTAGTATTAGTATGAGAACACCAGCAATTTTCTTCAGGTAGCTTTAGGTGCACACTGTGCAGAGGGCACAGTAAACTAACTGTAAATACTGTAGCTGCCTGCCTGTGGTATTAATAGGATCAGAACAACAGCAATTGTCTTCAGGTAGCTTTAGGTGCACACTGTGCAGAGGACGCAGTACACTAACTGTAAATACTGTAGCTGCCTGCCTGTGGTATTAATAGGATCAGAACAACAGCAATTGTCTTCAGGTAGCTTTAAGTGCACACTGTGCAGAGGATGCAGTACGCTAACTGTACATACTGCAACTGCCTGCCTGTGGTACTAATAGGATCAGAAGAGCACCACCAATTTTCTTCAGGTAGCTTTAGGTGCACACTTTGCAGAGCACACAGTACACTAACTGTAAATACTGCAGCTGCCTGCCTGTGGTATTAATAGCATCAGAACAACAGAAATTGTCTTCAGGTAGATTTAGGTGCACACTATGCAAAGGACGCAGTACACTAACTGTAAATACTGAAGCTGCCTGTCTGTGGTACTATTGGATCAGAAGAACACCACCAATTTTCTTCAGGTAGCTTTAGGTGCACACTGTGCAGAGGACACAGTGCACTAACTGTAAATACTGCAGCTGCTTGCCTGTGGTATTAAGTTCAGAACAACAGTAATTGTCTTCAGGTAGCTTTAGGTGCACACTATGCAGAGGACACACAACACTAACTATAAATACTGCAACTGCCTGCCTGTGGTATTAGTAGGATTAGAACAACAGCAATTGTCTTCAGGTAGCTTTAGGTGCACACTGTGCAGAGGACATACTACACTAACTGTAAACACTGCAGCTGCTTGCCTGTGGTACTAATAGGATCAGAACAACAGCAATTGTCTTCAGGTAGCTTTAGGTGCACTGTGCAGAGGACGCACTACACTAACTGTAAATACTGCAGCTGCCTGCCTGTGGTACTAACAGGATCAGAAGAACACCACCAATTTTCTTCAGGTAGCTTTAGGTGCACACTGTGTAGAGGACGCACTACACTAACTGTAAATACTGCAGCTGCCTGCGGTACTAATAGGATCAGAAGAACACTACCAATTTTCTTCAGGTAGCTTTAGGTGCACACTGTGCAGAGGACGCACTACACTAACTGTAAATACTGCAGCTGCCTGCGGTACTAATAGGATCAAAAGAACACCACCAATTTTCTTCAGGTAGCTTTAGGTGCACACTGTGCAGAGGACGCACTACACTAACTGTAAATACTGCAGCTGGCTGTGGTACTAATAGGATCAGAAGAACACCACCAATTTTCTTCAGGTAGCTTTAGGTGCACACTGTGCAGAGGACGAACTACACTAACTGTATATACTGCAGCTGCCTGCGGTACTAATAGGATCAGAAGAACACCACCAATTTTCTTCAGGTAGCTTTAGGTCCACACTGTGCAGAAGATGCACTCCACTAACTGTAAATACTGCGGCTGCCTGCGGTACTAATAGGATCAGAAGAACACCACCAATTTTCTTCAGGTAGCTTTAGTTGCACACTGTGCAGAGGATGCACTACAATAACTGTAAATACTGCAGCTGGCTGTGGTACTAATAGGATCAGAAGAACACCACCAATTTTCTTCAGGTAGCTTTAGGTGCACACTGTGCAGAGGACACACTACACTAACCGTAAATACTGTAGCTGCCTGCCTGTTGTACTAATAGGATCAGAAGAACACCAGCAATATTCTTCAGGTAGCTGTAAATACTATAAAAACACCTGCCTGCCTGTCAGTAGGAAGAGAATAACAGGAACGGATCTAGCTAAAGTGAATACAGTGTATATATATATATATATATATATATATATATATATATATATATATATATATATATATATATATATATATATATATATATATATACACACACACACACACACAACACCTAGGATGCATAGATATACACAATACACTGTAAGTGCAGCTAACTGACTCGCCTGCCTACTTTATCTAACTTAATTCAAATGACACTGTCTCTCTGTCTATCTCTCCGCCGCCGCACCACCACACTGGCTTTGGCCAATTACGGCTCTCTGAACAGACGGCGCTGTGATTGGCCAAGCTTGCGGGTCATAGTGCATGCTTGGCCAATCATCAGCCAGCAATGCACTGTGATGCCACAGTGAATTATGTGCCCTGATGCGCCACTCGAATTTGGCACGAGCGGCCCATAACGCTCGCAATTCGACGAACGGTCAAACATGCGATGTTCTAGTCGAACATGGGTTTGACTCAAACTCGAAGCTCATCCCTATTTGGTATATGGTCTTCACCAGCTTCCAAGGAGTCAATAACTCATAAGTCAGAGCAAACAATATTGTCTCCTTGTACAGCAGCTGTAGAACAGTAGGCACCCACAACAGGCCCAGGTACTTCCTCCCATTCACTTTCTTCTAAGTTCACTGGCAACCCAGGATGCTTAGAGAGGGCATCAGCCCCAATATTTTTGGGCCCTGGCTTGTACTTGAGAGTGAATTGGTAATTAGACAAGGCAGCAAGTCACCTATGACCAGTGGCATCCAGCTTAGCTGTAGTCAAAACATAAGTGTGGGGGTTGTTGTCAGTTCTCACGTCAAACTGAGCCCCATACAAGTAATCATGCAGCTTTTCAACAATAGCCCACTTCAGGGCAAGAAATTCCATTTTGTGAAAAGGATATTTCTTTTCTGCCAGGCTTAGACTGCGACTAATATAAGCAACAGCCTTAGTCCCTCTGGGTACTCCTGATGTAGGACTCCTAATCCATCATAGCTGGCATCTACATGTAGAAAGTATGGCTTTTGTTTGCACAGCAAAGGATGAAATATGCATCATGATGCATAAAAGAAGCGGAGCTATGGATGAAGGAATCGCTATGAGGAATGAAACGAGCGCACAGCTGACTGAAACATGCATAATAATGGAAAAAGACATACAGCGACTGAAGAAGTTGCAGCGATAAATGTAAAACTTGCAGCGATGGAAGAAAGACTCGCAGAGACAGAAAAAGTGCATTAAAAAATTCATAGAGATTGCAGAAGGAGTCGCAGCGATGTCAGAAAAACTCACAGAGAAGGAAGAAGAACTGGCAGGGAGGGAAAAAGAACTCACAGAGACGAAAAAAAGACTTGCAGAGAAAGAAGAAATGTATCAAAAAGCAATCATAATGATTGAACAAGAAGTCGCACTGATGGAAGTAAAACACACAGCAAAGGAAGATCTTGCAGCGATGGAAGTAAAACGCACAGCAAAGGAAAAAGAATGTGCAGGGATGGAGGAACAACTCACAGCGATGGAAATAAAATGTGCAGGGATGGAATAAGAATAAACAGTGAAGGAAGAAAAACTAGCAGGGATGGGAAAAAATGCATAAAGAAAGAAAAAGAACTTGCAGCGATGAAACATTTACTTACAGTGAGGGAAAAAATGTGTGCAGTGATGGAAAAAGTACTCCCAATTATGGAATCAGGAGTCACAGCAATGGAAGGAGTCATCACAGTGAGGGAAGAAGTAAACATAGCCATGGAAGAAGGACAAGAAATTGAGGCAGGCCATGCAATTTTCCTGCCTTCAACCAAAGGATGAAGGAGATAAGATTGCTCGATGTCCCCATCAACAAAGTCAAAGATGGAAGTAAAACGCTCAGCGATGGAAGCAGGAATCGCAGTGATGGAAAAGAGACAAACAATATTGGAAAAACTCCCACTGATGGAAGATGTACTTTCAGTGATGAAAGAAATACTCCCAATGATGGAAGAAGTACTCCCAAGGATAAAAGAAGTACTCCCAAGGATGGAAGAAGTACTCCCAATGATGGAAAAAAGACAAACAATGTTGGAAGAAGTACTCCCAATGAAGAAAAAAGTATGTGCAGCAATGGAAATAAGATGCTCAACGATGGAAGGAGCAATCACACTCCAATGAAGAAAAGTACCTCCACCAAGCTGGAGGTACTGAAGTTGATCAATAGATCAACTTAAGTACAATCAGCCTGCCTATAGATGAGCCAGCCAAATTTTGAACCGTCTATGGTTAGCTTAAGGCCAAAAGAAATAGTCTTGGATTAGTCGGTAGTTTTTTTCAACTCCTAAATGTCCATATTGGTCATGCAAACTTCTCAAAACAGATTTTCTGTAGACTTGAGGGAGCAATAGCTGTCTCCTTCCAGGATGATCATGGAACAAATGTACCCTGTATAAAAGTCCATCAATTATTTTGAGTTTATCCCATTCTTTAAGATAGTAGGTACTCTGCTCAGGTAGGGATTTTCTCATGTAATTAGGATCCTTGTGGAAAACAGATTCTCTAACATGTCTGATTACTGGATCTCTCTTTTGTAGAAAGATCATATCTTTCTCTTGCAGCTTGATGTTTTATGGTACCCCTAAAGTGGTGGGGCAGCAATACATGTTTGGGATACACTCTTCACCAGCTCCCAAGGAGTCAATAACTCGTAAGTCAGAGAAAACAATATTGTCTCCTTGTATATCAGCTGTAGCACAGTAGGCAGCCACAACAGACCCAGGTACTTCCTCCCATTCACTTTCTTCTAAGTTCACTGGCAACCCAGGACGCCTAGAGAGAGCATCAACCCCAATATTTTTGGGCCCTGGCTCGTACTTGAGAGTGAATTGGTAATTAGACAAGGCAGCAAGCCACCTATGACCAGTGGCATCCAGCTGAGCTGTAGTCAAAACATAAGTGAGGGTGTTGTTGTCAGTTCTCACCTCAAACTGAGCCCCATACAAGTAATCATGCAGCTTTTCAACAATATCCCACTTCAGGGCAAGAAATTCCAGTTTGTGAACAGGATAATTCTTTTCTGTCAGGCTTAGACTGCGACTAATATAAGCAACAGGCCTTAGTCCCCTGGGTACTCCTGATGCAGGATTCCTCCTAATCCATCATAGCTGGCATCTACATGCAGAATGTATGGCTTTTGTGTGCACTGCAAAGGATGAAATATGCATCATGATGCATAAAAGAAGCGGAGCTATGGAAGGAGGAATTGCTATGAGGAATGAAACAAGCGCATGGATGACTGAAGCATGCATAATAATGGAAAAAAGACACACAGCGACTGAAGAAGAAGTTGCAGTGATAAATGTAAAACTTGTAGCGATGGAAGAAAGACTCAGAGACAGAAAAAGTGCATAAAAAAATTCATAGAGATTGCAGAAGGATTCGTAGCGATGTCAGAAAAACTCACAGAGAAGGAAGAAGAACTGGCAGGGAGGGAAAAAGAACTCACGGAGATGAAAAAAGACTTGCAGAGAAAGAAGAAATGTATCAAAAAGCAATCATAATAATTGAACAAGAAGTCGCACTGATGGAAGTAAAACACACAGCAAAGGAAGATCTCGCAGCGATGGAAGTAAAATGCACAGCAAAGGAAAAAGAATGTGCAGAGATGGAGGAACAACTCACAGCGATGGAAATAAAATGTGCAGGGATGGAAGAAGAATAAACAGCGAAGGAAGAAAAACTAGCAGGAATGGGAAAAAATGCATAAAGAAAGAAAAAGAACTTGCAGCGATGAAACATTTACTTACAGTGAGGGAAAAAATGTGCGCAGTGATGGAAAAAGTACTCACAATTATGGAAGCAAGAGTCACAGCAATGGAAGGAGTCATCACAGTGAAGGAAGAAGTAAACGTAGCCATGGAAGAAGGACAAAAATTGAGGCAGGCCATGCAATTTTCCTGCCTTCAACCAAAGGATGAAGGAGATAAGATTGCTCGATGTCCCCATTAACAAAGTCAAAGATGGAAGTAAAACGCTCAGCGATGGAAGCAGGAATCGCAGTGATGGAAAAAAAGACAAACAATATTGGAAGAACTCCCAATGATGGAAGATGTACTTCCAGTGATGAAAGAAACTACTCAAAACAGATTTTCTGTAGACTCGAGGGAGCATTAGCTGTCTCCTTCCAGGATGATCATGGAGCAAATGTACCCTGTATAAAAGTCCATCAATTATTTTGAGTTTATCCTATTCTTTAAAATAGTAGGTACTCTGCTCAGGTAGGGTTTTTCTCATGTAATTAGGTTCTTTGTGGAAAACAGATTCTCTAACATGACTGATTACTGGATCTCTCTTTTGTAGAAGGATCATATCTTTTGCAGCTGGATGTTTTCTGGTACCCCTAAAGTGGTGGGGCAGGAATACATGGTGGGGTATACTCTTCACCAGCTCCCAAGGAGTCAATAACTTATAAGTCAGAGAAAACAATATTGTCTCCTTGTACAGCAGCTGTAGAACAGTAGGCAGCCACAACAGGCCGGGGTACTTCCTCCCATTCACTTTCTTCTAAGTTCACTGGCAACCCAGGACACCTAGAGAGAGCATCAGCCCCAATATTTTTGGGCCCTAACTCGTACTTGAGAGTGAATTGGTAATTAGACAAGGCAGCAAGCCACCTATGACCAGTGGCATCCAGCTTAGCTGTAGTTAAAACATAAGTGAGGGAGTTGTTGTCAGTTCTCACCTCAAATTGAGCCCCATGCATGTAATCATGCAGCTTTTCAATAATAGCCCACTTCAGGGCAAGAAATTCCAGTTTGTGAACAGGATAATTCTTTTCTGCTGGGCTTCGACTACGACTAATATAAGCAACAGGCCTTAGTCCCCCCCGTACTCCTGATGCAGGACTTCTCCTAATCCATCATAGCTGGCATCTACATGCAGAATGTATGGCTTTTGTTTGCACAGCAAATGATGAAATGTGCATCATGATGCATAAAAGAAGTGCAGCTATGGAAGGAGGAATTGCTATGAGGAATGAAACGAGTGCACGGCTGACTGAAGCATGCATAATACTGGAAAAAAGACACAGCGACTGAAGAAGAAGTTGCAGCGATAAATGTAAAACTTGTAGCGATGGAAGAAAGACTCGCAGAGACAGAAAAAGTGCATAAAAAAAAAATCATAGAGATTGCAGAAGGAGTCGCAGCGATGTCAGAAAAACTCAGAGACGGAAGAACTGGCAGGGAGGAAAAAAGAACTCGCAGAGACGAAAAAAGACTTGCAGAGAAAGAAGAAATGTATCAAAAAGCAATCATAATGATTGAACAAGAAGTCGCACTGATGGAAGTAAGACACACAGCAAAGGAAGATCTTTCAGCGATGGAAGTAAAACGCACAGCAAAGGAAAAAGAATGTGAAGGAATGGAGGAACAACTCACAGCGATGGAAAAAAAATGTGCAGGGATGGAAGAAGAATAAACAGTGAAGAAAGAAAAACTTGCAGGGATGGGAAAAATGCATAAAGAAGGGAAAAGAACTTGCAGCGATGAAAGATTTACTTACAGTGAGTGGAAAAATGTGCGCAGTGATGGAAAAAGTACTCCCAATTATGGAAGCAGGAGTCACAGCAATGGAAGGAGTCATCACAGTGAAGGAAGAAGTAAACGTAGCCATGGAAGAAGGACAAGAAATTGAGGCAGGCCATGCAATTTTCTTGCCTTCAACCAAGGGATGAAGGAGATAAGATTGCTCGATGTCCCCATCAACAAAGTCAGAGATGGAAGTAAAACGCACAGCGATGGAAGCAGGAATTGCAATGATGGAAAAAAGACAAACAATATTGGAAGAACTATCAATGATGGAAGATGTACTTCCAGTGATGAAAGAAGTAGTATCAATGATGGAAAAACGACGAACAACGTTGGAAGAAATACTCCCAATAAAGGAAGAAGTACTCCCAAGGATAAAAGAAGTACTCCCAAGGATGGAAGAAGTACTCCCAATGATGGAAAAAAGACAAACAATGTTGGAAGAAGTACTCCCAATGAAGGAAAAAGTATGTGCAGCAATGGAAATAAGATGTTCAATGATGGAGGGAGCAATAACACTCCAATGAAGAAAAGCTCGCCACATTGGAGGTACTGAAGTTGATCAATAGATCGACTTAAGTACAATCAGCCTGCCCATAGATGAACCAGCCAAATTTTGAACCGTCTATGGTTAGCTTAAGGCCAAAAGAAATGGTCTCGGATTAGTCTGTAGTTTTTTCAACTCCTAGATGTCCATGTTGGTCATGCAAACTTCTAAAAACAGATTTTCTGTAGACTTGAGGGAGCACTAGCTGTCTCCTTCCAGGATGATCATGGAACAAATGTACCCTGTATAAAAGTCCATCAATTATTTTGAGTTTATCCCATTCTTTAAGATAGTAGGTACTCTGCTCAGGTAGCGTTTTTCTTATGTAATTAGGATCTTTGCAGGAAAACAGATTCTCTAACATGATTGATTACTGGATTTCTCTTTTGTAGAAGGATCATATCTTTCTCTTGCAGCTGGATGTTTTCTGGTACCCCTAAAGTGGTGGGGCAGCAATACATGTTTGGGATACACTCTTCACCAGCTCCCAAGGAGTCAATAACTCGTAAGTGAGAGAAAACAATATTGTCTCCTTGTACAGCAGCTGTAGCACAGTAGGCAGCCACAACAGGCCCAGGTACTTCCTCCCATTCACTGTCTTCTAAGTTCACTGGCGACCCAGGAAGCCTAGAGAGCACCAGCCCCAATATTTTTGGGCCCTGGCTTGTACTTGAGAGTGAATTGGTAATTAGACAAGGCAGCAAGCCACCTATGACCAGTGGCATCCAGCTTAGCTGTAGTCAAAACATAAGTGAGGGGGTTGTTGTCAGTTCTCACCTCAAACTGAGCCCCATACAAGTAATCATGCAGCTTTTCAACGATAGCCCACTTCAGGGCAAGAAATTCCAGTTTGTGAACAGGATAATTCTTTTCTGCCGGGCTTAGACTGCAACTAATATAAGCAACAGGCCTTAGTCCCCCTGGTACTCCTGATACAGGACTCCTCCTAATCCATCATAGCTGGCATCTACATGCAGAATGTATGGCTTTTGTTTGCACAGCAAAGGATGAAATATGCATCATGATGCATAAAAGAAGCAGAGTTATGGAAGGAGGAATCGCTATGAGGAATGAAACCAGCGTACGGCTGACTGAGGCATGCATAATACTGGAAAAAAGACATACAGCGACTGAAGACGTTGCAGCGATAAATGTAAAACTTGTAGTGATGGAAGAAAGACTCGCAGAGACAGAAAAAGTGCATGAAAAAAACATTGATAGAGATTGCAGAAGGAGTCGCAGCGATGTCAGAAAAACTCACAGAGACGGAAGAAGAACTGGCAGGGAGGGAAGAAGAACTCGCAGAGACGAAAAAAGACTTGCAGAGAAAGAAGAAATGTATCAAAAAGCAATCATAATGATTGAACAAGAAGTCGCACTGATGGAAGTAAAACACACAGCAAAGGAAGATCTTTCAGTGATGGAAGTAAAACGCACAGCAAAGGAAAAAGAAAGTGTGCAGGGATGGAGGAACAACTCACAGCGATGGAAGTAAAATGTGCAGGGATGGAAGAAGAATAAACAGCGATGGGAGAAAAACTAGCAGGGGTGGGAAAAAATGCATAAAGAAGGAAAAAGAACTTGCAGCGATGAAACATTTACTTACAGTGAGGGAAAAAATGTGCGCAGTGATGGAAAAAGTACTCCCAATTATGGAAGCAAGAGTCACGGCAATGGAAGGAGTCATCACAGTGAAGGAAGAAGTAAACGTAGCCATGGAAGAAGGACAAGAAATTGAGGCAGGCCATGCAATTTTCCTTCCTTCAAAGAAGGGATGAAGGAGATAAGATTGCTCGATGTCCCCATCAACAAAGTCAGAGATGGAAGTAAAACGCACAGCGATGGAAGCAGGAATCGCAGTGATGGAAAAAAGACAAACAATATTGGAAGGACTCCCAATGATGGAAGATGTACTACCAGTGATGAAAGAAGTACTACCAATGATGGAAAAACGATGAACAATGTTGGAAGAAATACTCCCAATGATGGAAGAAGTACTCCCAAGGATAAAAGAAGTACTCCCAAGGATGGAGGAAGTACTCACAATGATGGAAGAAGTACTCCCAATGATGGAAAAAAGACAAACAAACAATGTTGGAAGAAGTACTCCCAATGAAGGAAAAAGTATGTGCAGCAATGGAAATAAGATGTTCAATGATGGAAGGAGCAATAACACTCCAATGAAGAAAAGCTCGCACATTGGAGGCACTGAAGTTGATCAATAGATCGACTTAAGTACAATCAGCCTGCCCATAGATGAACCAGCCAAATTTTGAACCGTCTATGGTTGGATTAAGGCCAAAAGAAACGGTCTCGGATTAGTCGGTAGTTTTTTCAACTCCTAGATGTCCATGTTGGTCATGCAAACTTCTCAAAACAGATTTTCTGTAGACTTGAGGGAGCACTAGCTGTCTCCTTCCAGGATGATCATGGAACAAATGTACCCTGTATAAAAGTCCATCAATTATTTTGAGTTTATCCCATTCTTTAAGATAGTAGGTACTCTGCTCAGGTAGGGTTTTTCTTATGTAATTAGGATCTTTGCAGGAAAACAGATTCTCTAACATGATAGATTACTGGATCTCTCTTTTGTAGAAGGATCATATCTTTCTCTTGCAGCTGGATTTTTTCTGGTACCCCTAAAGTGGTGGGGCAGCAATACATGTTTGGGATACACTCTTCACCAGCTCCCAAGGAGTCAATAACTCGTAAGTGAGAGAAAACAATATTGTCTCCTTGTACAGCAGCTGTAGCACAGTAGGCAGCCACAACAGGCCCAGGTACTTCCTCCCATTCACTGTATTCTAAGTTCACTGGCAACCCAGGAAGCCTAGAGAGCACCAGCCCCAATATTTTTGGGCCCTTGCTTGTTCTTAAGAGTGAATTGGTAATTAGACAAGGCAGCAAGCCACCTATGACCAGTGGCATCCAGCTTAGCTATAGTCAAAACATAAGTGAGGGGGTTGTTGTCAGTTCTCACCTCAAACTGAGCCCCATACAAGTAATCATCAGTTTTTCAACAATAGCCCACTTCAGGGCAAGAAATTCCAGTTTGTGAACAGGATAATTCTTTTCTGCCGGGCTTAGACTGCAACTAATATAAGCAACAGGCCTTAGTTCCCCCTGGTACTCCTGATACAGGACTCCTCCTAATTCATCATAGCTGGCATCTACATGCAGAATGTATGGCTTTTGTTTGCACAGCAAAGGATGAAATATGCATCATGATGCATAAAAGAATCGGAGCTATAAAAGGAGGAATCGCTATGAGGAATGAAACCAGCGCATGGCTGACTGAAGCATGCATAATACTGGAAAAAGACACACATCGACTGAAGAAGAAGTTGCAGCGATAAATGTAAAACTTGTAGCGATGGAAGAAAGACTCACAGAGACAGAAAAAGTGCATTAAAAAAACATTCATAGAGATTGCAGGAGTCGCAGCGATGTCAGAAAAACTCACAGAGACGGGAGAAGAACTGGCAGGGAGGGAAAAAGAACTCGCAGAGACAAAAAAAGACTTGCAGAGAAAGAAGAAATGTATCAAAAAGCAATCATAATGATTGAACAAGAAGTCGCACTGATGGAAGTAAAACACACAGCAAAGGAAGATCTTTCAGCGATGGAAGTAAAACACACAGCAAAGGAAAAAAAAAGTGTGCAGGGATGGAGGAACAACTCACAGCGATGGAAGTAAAATGTGCAGGGATGGAAGAAGAATAAACAGCGATGGGAGAAAAACTAGCAGGGGTGGGAAAAAATGCATAAAGAAAGAAAAAGAACTTGCAGCAATGAAACATTTACTTACAGTGAGGGAAAAAATGTGCACAGTGATGGAAAAAGTACTCCCAATTATGGAAGCAAGAGTCACGGCAATGGAAGGAGTCATCACAGTGAAGGAAGAAGTAAACGTAGCCATGGAAGAAGGACAAGAAATTGAGGCAGGCCATGCAATTTTCCTTCCTTCAAAGAAGGGATAAAAGGAGATAAGATTGCTCGATGTCCCCATCAACAAAGTCAGAGATGGAAGTAAAACGCACAGCGATGGAAGCAAGAATCGCAGTGATGGAAAAAAGACAAACAATATTGGAAGGACTCCCAATGATGGAAGATGTACTACCAGTGATGAAAGAAGTACTACCAATGATGGAAAAACGATGAACAATGTTGGAAGAAATACTCCCAATGATGGAAGAAGTACTCCCAAGGATGGAAGAAGTACTCCCAATGATGGAAAAAAGACAAACAATGTTGGAAGAAGTACTCCCAATGAAAGAAAAAGTATGTGCAGCAATGGAAATAAGATGTTCAATGATGGAGGGAGCAATAACACTCCAATGAAGAAAAGCTCGCCACATTGGAGGTACTGAAGTTGATCAATAGATCGACTTAAGTACAATCAGCCTGCCCATAGATGAACCAGCCAAATTTTGAACCGTCTATGGTTAGCTTAAGGCCAAAAGAAATGGTCTTGGATTAGTCTGTAGTTTTTTCAACTCCTAGATGTCCATGTTGGTCATGCAAACTTCTCAAAACAGATTTTCTGTAGACTTAAGGGAGCACTAGCTGTCTCCTTCCAGGATGATCATGGAACAAATGTACCCTGTATAAAAGTCCATCAATTATTTTGAGTTTATCCCATTCTTTAAGATAGTAGGTACTCTGCTCAGGTAGCGTTTTTCTTATGCAATTAGGATCTTTGCAGGAAAACAGATTCTCTAACATGATTGATTACTGGATTTCTCTTTTGTAGAAGGATCATATCTTTCTCTTGCAGCTGGATGTTTTCTGGTACCCCTAAAGTGGTGGGGCAGCAATACATGTTTGGGATACACTCTTCACCAGCTCCCAAGGAGTCAATAACTCGTAAGTGAGAGAAAACAATATTGTCTCCTTGTACAGCAGCTGTAGCACAGTAGGCAGCCACAACAGGCCCAGGTACTTCCTCCCATTCACTGTCTTCTAAGTTCACTGGCATCCCAGGAAGCCTAGAGAGCACCAGCCCCAATATTTTTGGGCCCTGGCTTGTACTTGAGAGTGAATTGGTAATTAGACAAGGCAGCAAGCCACCTATGACCAGTGGCATCCAGCTTAGCTGTAGTCAAAACATAAGTGAGGGGGTTGTTGTCAGTTCTCACCTCAAACTGAGCCCCATACAAGTAATCATGCAGCTTTTCAACAATAGCCCACTTCAGGGCAAGAAATTCCAGTTTGTGAACAGGATAATTCTTTTCTGCCGGGCTTAGACTGCAACTAATATAAGCAACAGGCCTTAGTCCCCCTGGTTCTCCTGATACAGGACTCCTCCTAATCCATCATAGCTGGCATCTACATGCAGAATGTATGGCTTTTGTTTGCACAGCAAAGGATGAAATATGCATCATGATGCATAAAAGAAGCGGAGCTATGGAAGGAGAAATCGCTATGAGGAATGAAACGAGCGCACGGCTAACTGAAGCATGCATAATATTGGAAAATAGACAGACAGTGACTGAAGAAGAAGTTTCCGCGATAAATGTAAAACTTGCAGCGATGGAAGAAAAAGTGTATAAAAAACAGTCATAGAGGTTGCAGAAGGAGTTGCAGCGATGTCAGAAAAACTCACAGAGAAGGAAGAAGAACTGGCAGGGAAGGAAAAAGAACTCGCAGAGATGAAAAAAAGACTTGCAGGGAAAGAAGAAATGTATCAAAAAGCAATCATGATGATTGAACAAGGAGTCACACCGATGCAAGTAAAATGCACAGCAAAGGAAGAAGTCTCAGCAATGGAAGTAAAACGCACAGCAAAGGAAAAAGGATGTGCAGGGATGGAGGAACAACTTGCAGCGATGGAAGTAAAATGTGCAGGGATGTAAGAAGAATAAATAGCGAAGGAAGAAAAACTTGCAGGGATGGGAAAAAATGCATAAAGAAGGAAAAAGAACTTGCAGCGAAGAAAGATTTACTTACAGTGAGGGAAAAATGTGCGCAGTGATGGAAAATGTACTCCCAATTATGGAAGCAAGAGTCGCAGCAATGGAAGGAGTCGTCACAGTGAAGGATCAAGTAAACGTAGCCATGGAAGAAGGACCAAAAATTGAGGCAGGCCATGCAATTTTCATTCCTTCAACCAAGGGATGAAGGAGATAAGATTGCTCGATGTCCCCATCAACAAAGTCAGAGATGGAAGTAAAACCCACAGCGATGGAAGCAGGAATCGCAGTAATGGAAAAAAGACAAACAATATTGGAAGAACTCCCAATGATGGAAGACATACTTCCAGGATTGAAAAAGTACTCCCAATGATGGAAAAACGATGAACGACATTGGAAGAAATCCTCCCAATGATGGAAGAAGTACTCCCAAGGATAAAAAAAGTACTCACAAGGATGGAATAAGTACTCCCAATGATGGAAAAAAGACAAACAATGTTGGAAGAAGTACTCTCAATGAAGGAAAAAGTTTGTGCAGCAATGGAAATAAGATGCTCAACGATGGAAGGAGCAATCACACTCCAATGAAGAAAAGCTCACCACGCTGGAGGTACTGAAGTTCATCAATAAATCGACTTCAGTACAATCAGCCTGCCCATAGATGAACCAGCCAAATTTTGAACTGTCTATGGTTGGCTTAAAGCCAAAAGAAATGGTGTTGGATTAGTTCGTAGGTTTTTTCAACTCCTAGATGTCCATGTTGGTCATGCAAACCTCTCAAAACAGATTTTCTGTAGACTTGAGGGAGCACTAGCTGTCTCCTTCCAGGATGATCATGGAACAAATGTACCCTGTATAAAAGTCCATCAATTATTTTGAGTTTATTCCATTCTTTAAGATAGTAGGTACTCTGCTCAGGTAGGGTTTTTCTCATATAATTAGGATCTTTGCGGAAAACAGATTCTCTAACACATCTGAGTACTGGATCTCTCTTTTGTAGAAGGATCATATCTTTTTCTTGCAGCTGGATGTTTTCTGGTACCCCTAAAGTGGTGGGGCAGCAATACATGTTTGGGATACGCTCTTCACCAGCTCCCCAGGAGTCAATAACTCTTAAGTCACAGAAAACAATATTGTTCCTGTTGTTCTCTTCCTAATATACTACAGGCAGGCAGTTCGTTCAGTTAGCTGCAGTATACTGAGTACTGTATCCTGTGTAGTTAGATCTCACTGCAGACCATTCCTGCTGTTCTGTTCCTAATATACTACAGGCATGCAAGTTCATTCAGTTAGCTGCAGTATATTCAGTACTGTTTCCTGTGCAGCTAGATCTCGCTGCAGACTGTTCCTGTTGTTCTCTTCCTAATATACTACAGGCTGGCAGTTCATTCAGTTAGCTGTAGTATATTCAGTACTGTATCCAGTTTAGCTAGATTTCGCTGAAGACCGTTCCTGTTGTTCTGTTCCTAATATACTACAGGCTGGCAAGTTCATTCAGTTAGCTGCAGTATATTCAGTACTGTATCCTGTGCAGCTAGATCTCATTGCAGACTGTTCCTGTTGTTCTCTTTCTAATATGCTACAGGCATGCTGTTCATTTAGCTGCAGTATATTCAGTATTGTATCCTGTGCAGCTAGATCTCGCTGCAAACCATTCCTGTTGTTCTGTTCCTAATATACTACAGACAGGCAGTTCATTCAGTTAGCTGCAGTATATTCAGTACTGTATCCAGTTTAGCTAGATCTCACTGCAGAGCGTTCCTGTTGTTCTGTTCCTAATATATTACAGGCATGCAAGTTCATTCAGTTAGCTGCAGTATATTCAGTACTGTATCCTGTGCAGCTAGATCTCACTGCAGACCGTTCCTGTTGTTCTGTTCCTAATATACCACAGGCAGGCAAGTTCATTCAGTTAGCTGCAGTATATTCAGTACTGTATCCTGTGCAGCTAGATCTCACTGCAGAGCGTTCCTGTTGTTCTGTTCCTAATATACTACAGGCAGGCAGTTCATTCAGTTAGCTGCAGTATATTCAGTACTGTATCCAGTTTAGCTAGATCTCGCTGCAGACTCTTCCTGTTGTTCTCTTCCTAATATACTACAGGCATGCTGTTCAGTTAGCTGCAGTATATTCAGTACTGTATCCTGTGCAGATTGATCTCACTGCAGACCATTCCTGTTGTTCTGTTCCTAATATACTACAGACAGGCAGTTCATTCAGTTAGCTGCAGTATATTCAGTACTGTATCCAGTTTAGCTAGATCTCACTGCAGAGCGTTCCTGTTGTTCTGTTCCTAATATATTACAGGCATGCAAGTTCATTCAGTTAGCTGCAGTATATCCAGTACTGTATCCTGTGCAGCTAGATCTCGCTGCAGACCGTTCCTGTTGTTCTCTTCCTAATATACTACAGGCAGGCAGTTCATTCAGTTAGCTGCAGTATATCCAGTACTGTATCCAGTTTAGCTAGATCTCACTGCAGACCATTCCTGTTGTTCTGTTCCTAATATACTACAGGCTGGCAAGTTCATTCAGTTAGCTGCAGTATATTCAGTACTATATCCTGTGCAGCTAGATCTCGCTGCAGACCGTTCCTGTTGTTCTCTTCCTAATATACTACAGGCATGAAAGTTCATTCAGTTAGCTGCAGTATTTTCAGTACTGTATCCTGTGCAGCTAAATCTCGCTGTAGACCATTCCTGTTGTTCTCTTCCAAATATACTACAGGCAGGCAGTTCATTCAGTTAGCTGCAGTATATTCAGTACTGTTTCCTGTGCAGCTAGATCTCGCTGCAGACTGTTCCTGTTGTTCTCTTCCTAATATACTACAGGCTGGCAGTTCATTCAGTTAGCTGTAGTATATTCAGTACTGTATCCAGTTTAGCTAGATTTCGCTGAAGACCGTTCCTGTTGTTCTGTTCCTAATATACTACAGGCTGGCAAGTTCATTCAGTTAGCTGCAGTATATTCAGTACTGTATCCTGTGCAGCTAGATCTCATTGCAGACTGTTCCTGTTGTTCTCTTTCTAATATGCTACAGGCATGCTGTTCATTTAGCTGCAGTATATTCAGTATTGTATCCTGTGCAGCTAGATCTCGCTGCAAACCATTCCTGTTGTTCTGTTCCTAATATACTACAGACAGGCAGTTCATTCAGTTAGCTGCAGTATATTCAGTACTGTATCCAGTTTAGCTAGATCTCACTGCAGAGCGTTCCTGTTGTTCTGTTCCTAATATATTACAGGCATGCAAGTTCATTCAGTTAGCTGCAGTATATCCAGTACTGTATCCTGTGCAGCTAGATCTCGCTGCAGACCGTTCCTGTTGTTCTCTTCCTAATATACTACAGGCAGGCAGTTCATTCAGTTAGCTGCAGTATATCCAGTACTGTATCCAGTTTAGCTAGATCTCACTGCAGACCATTCCTGTTGTTCTGTTCCTAATATACTACAGGCTGGCAAGTTCATTCAGTTAGCTGCAGTATATTCAGTACTATATCCTGTGCAGCTAGATCTCGCTGCAGACCGTTCCTGTTGTTCTCTTCCTAATATACTACAGGCATGAAAGTTCATTCAGTTAGCTGCAGTATATTCAGTACTGTATCCTGTGCAGCTAGATCTCGCTGCAGACCATTCCTGTTGTTCTGTTCCTAATATACTACAGGCTGGCAAGTTCATTTAGTTAGCTCCAGTATATTCAGTACTGTATCCTGTGCAGCTAGACCTCGCTACAGACTGTTCCTGTTGTTCTCTTCCTAATATACTACAGGCAGGCAGTTCATTCAGTTAGCTGCAGTATATTCAGCACTTTATCCTTTGCAGCTAGATCTCGCTGCAGACCGTTCCTGTTGTTCTCTTCCTAATATACTACAGGCATGCTGTTCAGTTAGCTGCAGTATATTCAGTTCTGTATCCTGTGCAGCTAGATCTCGTTGCAGACCATTCCTGTTGTTCTCTTCCTAATATACTACAGACAGGCAGTTCATTCAGTTAGCTGCAGTATATTCAGTACTGTATCCAGTTTAGCTAGATCTCGCTGCAGACCATTCCTGTTGTTCTGTTCCTAATATACTACAGGCAGGCAAGTTCATTCAGTTAGCTGCAGTATACTCAGTACTGTATCCTGTGCAGCTAGATCTAATTGCAGACCGTTCCTGTTGTTCTCTTCCTAATATACTACAGCTGCAGTATATTCAGTACTGTATCACGAGGGTTGTAAAGCCTCGTGTTTTTTCACTTTAATGCATCCTATGCATTAAGGTGAAAAAACACCTTGCAGTGACCAGCCCCCTAGCCCCCCCTGTTTTACTTACCTGAGCCCCGAATTTCCATCTGCAAGAACGCTCCGTCCCTCTCTCCACGGGGTCCCGGCTCTTGATTGGATAGACTGATAGCAGCGCAGCTTTTGGCTCCCACTGCTGTCAATCATATTCAATGATGCAGGCACAGGGGGGCTGGGCCGAGTCATACATTCGGCGGCTATGGACGCCGAATGAATGACTTGGGAGTGCGCCCACAAGGGAACCCCCAGGAGAGCACTTCTAGGGGATTATCTGATGCAGAGAGGAGCCGCGAGAGCCGCCAGGGACCCCAGAAATGGACGATCGGGGCCACTCTGTGCAAAACGAAAGATCCTTTACAATCACTTTAAGATAACGTTCGAGTGTACCTTGAAAAATGACTTAACAATCTGTAGAAACAGTAACAAGAGTAAACAGAGGAGTTGGAGGCGACCAAGCCTCAAAACTACAGCGAGAGAGACTGGATTATTATCTCCTCTTAAAGCGGGGGTCCACCTATCGTTTTTTTTTTTTGGAGTTCATTCACAAACTTTTCTTCTCATGATTATCTACTCACATGTTCTGTGTAATAAGTCCGCCTGTGTCCGATTTTGTTGTAAAGAATAACTTATAAAATTCACTGAAGGCGGTTTCCATCTTCATTGTGGGCATTTGAAGCCCACAAGCATGTATTTCCTGGATGCAGTGAATGCTGTGCTCCCAGCATTCACTGAGATGTTGTGATGACGCTGTTGCACAATGCATGCTTGGAAGCCTGAGACTAGCTCCCAGGGGACTGTGGGAGGTCTGGGAGAGGCTAGAAACACGCCTACTCCCATGGGAGGAAAACCAGGAAGTGCTAAGAAGATTAGAAAAAAAAAAAAGGTAATTACGGCGATTTAAATTTTTTTACACAGCATGTCAGCATCTAGGCAAGGAAGAGAATGCATAGAGATAATGTTCAAAATTTGGGTGAAACCCCGCTTTAAGTGCTAAGTCGTAAGGTTGTCAGTCTGCTGTGATATTGAAAAATATGTAGTGTAAGGAGGACTTCTTTAGCTAAAGAGGAGAAGGGTGAGAATGTCGAAGTGAGGAAAAAAAAAGAAAAGAAGGATAGGGTGGTCTCAGAGGGCAATTTTTCTGAAAGTATCATAGTGCCAATACTGTTTGGTCAAAGCGTGATGGGTGAGCGTAGGATATCCAGGGTTGTCAGACTCACAGGAATTGGTCGTGGGAGTCAGAAAGTATCGCTGTTAACTTTTCATCGACCATAATATTGTTCATGCAGTTTTTCACCACTTCAAAACTGAGTGCAGGAGTTTTCCAGGCTTTTCCTATAGTTAATTTGGTTGTGACAAAGAGATACGTTGCCAGCTTGTGTTCTACTCGTAATAAGGATTCTATAGGTTTAAAAAGAAGTGCCTCGCAGGGCTTTCTCTTTACATCTGAATGAAGTAATGTTCGTAAAAGTGCGTAAACCCATATCCATAGTCTAGCCACCGTGGGGCAGTACCACCAGATATGAGACATCATCTGGTGAATTTTAAGGAATTATTTGTGCCAGACGTGCAGGTGTAGGCATTTTCTAAAGTGACAACATTTCTGGAACTCTTTGAAGCAGCTTGAAGCATAATCTGCCAATCTACCGGTTCCAGCCTCACTGACAGTTCGGGTTCCCAATGTTGTTGGAAAGTGCGCCTCGGAGGTTTCCTAGAGGATATAATTGAAGAGTATATCAAGGAGATAATACCCATGGAGTGTGGGCGTGACCTGCATATACCCTCGAAGGCTGAAAGAAGGTAAGAGCCAAGGTAAAGAAGACAAAGGTATAGAATGTGAATCTATCATATCGATGGTGGCCCATAAGGGAAGGTGTTGTGTCTCATGTATGAAGGAGATAGATGCTAGATTAGCTGCAACATAATAAGCGTGGAAATTAGGAACTGAGAGGCCACAATTTATCCTGCGATTAAATAGTATTTGTTTATTGACTCCGGCCATTGAAATGGGAAGGATTGCCGCAATGCATCCTGAGACTGCAATGAAAGGGTCACCAATAGCGCCCTAGATTTGGCAGGATTAACATGAAGCCTGGAAAGATAAGCAAAATAATCTAGAGTCTTCATCAAGTTGGGTGAAGAAATGCGAGGAGATGTCAGGTATAGTAGAATGTCATCCGCAAACAAAGTAATCTTGTGGGCAGTCCACACCCTTCACGTCCAGATTACTCCGGATTGCCTCTGTCAGAGGCTCTATGGCTAAGATAAACAAAAGTGGGGAGAAAGGGCAGCCCTGCCTAGTGCCCCTGAAAATAGGGAAGACTGAGGACTCAAACCCATGATACCTAAGTTTAGCTTTGGGTGTACTATACAGAGCCGCCATCCACTGCAGTTAAGTAGGGCCATGAGAGCGCATCGACGGCCTTAGTTTTATCCAATGACAAAAGCATCATCTCTAAAGATCTGCCTTTAGCTATGTGAAGTAGTTGCAGGACTTGGCAGATGGCATCTGCTGCCTGACGTTTTGGAACAAAGCCTACCTGGTCTTTTTTGATAACAGGAGCTAGAAAAGAATTTAACCTGTTTGCTAAAATATTTGTGAAGATGTTTAAATCTATATTGATCAAGGAGATAGGTCAGTAGTTTGCCCAGGTGTGTAGGTCCTTATCTGGTTTAGGGATCATAACAATGTTCGCTGTCAGGAGGGAGGAAGAAAAGGTATCTCCCACTCGTACTGTGTTATACAAGGTTGCTAGATGTGGGGGTTTGATGATTCCTGCAAACTTTTTATAAAAGAGAGCAAAGCAGCCATCAGGGCCAGGCCCTTTGCCTAATTCTGGGTCCTTGATACATTGTATAATTTCCGATTCCGAGATGGGATTATCTATAAGTTTTCTATGGGCCGGGAAGAGCTTTTGGAGGGATAGGTTCCCCAAAAAGTGAGCTATAGCCTGGTCATTTGTCTGGGCATATGAAGTGTACAGAGAGGTGAGATGATGTCTAAATTCTTCTAATACCCGAACAGGGTTGCTGGTGAGAACATTGCGCCTTGTACTCAAGGTGATGGGAGAATGCTTTAGAGCAAAGGTACGGAGTCGCCTCGTCAACATAGTGTCAGGCTTGTTAGCCTTTGCGTACCATTTTTGCAGAGTCCACCAAAGTGTCTGTTTCACTGAATCTGTCAGACAAAGGTATAGTTCAGTACGAGCTTGGTTTAGTAGCTTACAGTTAGGAGGGGAAGGGTTCTGTTTGAATTGTTCCAAGACCGGTTCTAGTCTAGCTTCCAGTTGGTGTTGTTTTTGTAAACGCTCTTTCTTACGTCTTGCTGCTAATTGTATAATATGGCCTCGTAGGACTGACTTATAAGCCTCCCATAGGGTAACAGGAGATGAAACCTGACCCAGTAATGAAGTCAAAGTAATCTTTAAATTTTTGTTGGAGGACAGTTTATCTCCTTAATAGACAGTAGATGAGCCATTCATGACCCATGGAGAGTGTTGAGGCCTGCAAAGTAAAGAGCGACAGGTAACTTACACGGGATCATGGTCTGACCATGGTACTGTTAAAATGTCCACTGAGAGCACTAGGGGAAGGTGCTTACGTTGCATAAAGACATGGTCAATTCTGGATTGAGACTGATGGTTATGAGAATAATGCGTAAAGTCTTTTGCTAGAGGATGATGTTCTCTCCAGAGGTCAACCAAATGGTGATCACTGAGGGCTAACCAGCTTCACCCGCGACACTAATACAGTGATCACTGGTGACAGGGGGTGATCAAACCTTTATTAGGGGGGTCAGGGGGGGTCCCTAGACCTATCTGGGCCTAACACTAATTACCCTAACGCTAATTAGTGTACAGTGACACCAGTACAGTGATAAAAAAATGAACACTGCACTGGGTGACACAGTGACAGGGGGTGAAGGGGTTAACTGGGTGGTGATTGGGGGTGGCAAGTGTACCTACGCGAACTGGTGTCAGTGTAGTGTTGGTGCAATTACTGTGAGATGTTCTCTCTCCTCTCTCTGGAACGGAAAAGAGCTCCACAAGGGGAGATGACATCACTTCCTCTGCTATGTTTACACTTACACATGCAGGGGAAGGATTTCATTTGCCAGGAGCGATCACCAGGTCCAGGCTAGATACCATTGGCCTGGGGATTGATCAGTTCTGGATTGAATCCGATCATCGTGGTCGCCGAGGGCGCACACTCGCACGCCCCCCAGGAGGCCGTGTGCGACGTATAGCTACAACGCTTCACGCAGCCGTGCCAACCTGCCACAGTATAACTGCGTTGGCTGGTCCGGAACTGGTTAAGCAATGCACGCAGGCACACTGATGTTATAAAATTCCCCTGTAAAAAGGAAAATGTGAAAAGATACAGCACACAGAGCGCCCCGGCAAAGAGTAGGTGTGGTTTAATTGCACTGTATGTTGACGATGGACTAAAGGAACATGGTTAAAGGGTTCGTTTACCTTTACCAAAAAAAATGCCTATTCAAGTAAGGAATGTCTACAGATAAAAACAAGCTGTGTAGCTTTGACCAAAATTGAATAATGCCCTTGCCATAGGTGTAGGCCATTTACGTACCTCATAAAGCCTGACTGGAAAACTCCCAGGACATTGCTAAGAGAGGTCCAGCTGTTACTGTTCACCTTCATCATCATAGAAGTGAGCTCTTTCCCTCATTCAAACCCCCTCACATGTGCTTTCCTTCTGATGCAGTAGCTCTAAGCTCAGGGTTTGAGAGCTCACTCCTGTAGTGATTAGGGATGAGCCGAACACCCCCCAGTTTGGTTCACACCAGAACTTGCGAATGGACCGATAGTTTGCGCAAACTTTCGAAACCCCGTTAAAGTCTATGTGATCGCGAGAAATTAAAAGTGCAAATTTTAAAGGATATTTATGGCTAATATGCAAGTTAAGAAAAAAGGGTAGGAGTTGAAAAATCAATTCCAAGAAAGCAATTCTTCATAAAGGAACCAGCAATTAAGAAAAAAAATATAAAGTTTATTATGCGATTCACTTAAACACTGATCAAACAAAATACATCAAATAAATACCACCAATAATTCATTAAAACAGACAACGTTGCCTATACACGCTAGATGGCCATCACACATTCCTCCATGCGTTCCCCCTATGGATGATCTAGTAATGAAGATAGTCACTGCTGGATCATCTTCCCCGCTAAACTATAGATGATCAGAGGTAGACAGCAGCAATATAGTGATTAATTGCACTTGCCCTTAGTAATTAGTCAGTGGGCACTGAGCTCACTATGCTCATAAAGACTGAGTTAGTCCGGGTATGCTAGGAGGAGAGTCCTGTGGCTGGGTTAAAGTTATATGGAGCTTGCTGCTAACTCAGAACGATCAATGTGGGTAGGTTGATGCGTGTCTAGAAAGTGAACGGTTTGGTTTGTAAGTGTAGCCCTCCCAGACTGGAGGTATGAAAGGTAAAATCTCACCGCTTTCCTGACAACGAACACCACCTCCGCAACTCCACAACGATAAATGAGCAGCTCCTTCAAAGAAAGTCTTCCTTCAGCTCATCAGGATGGTTTCCTGGATTACAAGGGATATCCGCCTTCCGAGTGTTACGGGTTATTGCCGTATATTGCCGAGTGGGGCAGAAAAGTCTTTGTTGGCTTCGTAGCCCAAACAGCGCAGCCGTCACTGAGACTCGGAGCTTTCCGTCGGCACTCGTGAAGCTTACAGAGGCTTTCAGAGGTGTCCCATTGACATGTGAATGGACCAGCGTGTGCGCTACAGAGAGCCTGATGGCGTCATGCTGACGCATTTCCCCTAATAGCCTAATAGGCTATTTAAGGACGTTTTGCTGGCTCCTGCGCATGCTCTGAATAAACCCTAGTGACATGTGAAAGGAAGACTTCACCAGCTGAAGGAAGACTTTCTTTGAAGGAGCTGCTCGTTTATCGTTGTGGAGTTGCAGAGGTGGTGTTGACTAACTCAGTCTTTATGAGCATAGTGAGATCGGTGCCCACTGACTAATTACTAAGGGCAAATGCAATTAATCACTATATTGCTGCTGTCTACCTCTGATCGTCTATAATTTAGTGGGAAGATGATCCAGCAGTGACTATCTTCATTACTAGTCATCCATAGGGGGATGGCCATTTAGCGTGTATAGGCAACGTTGTCTATTTTAATGAATTATTGGTGGTATTTATTTGATGTATTTTGTTTGATCAGTGTTTAAGTGAATCGCATAATAAACTTTATATTTTTTTGCTTAATTGCTGGTTCCTTTATGAAGAATTGCTTTCTTGAAATAGATTTTTCAACTCCTACCCTTTTTTCTTAACTTGCATATTAGCCATATTAGCCTTTAAAATTTGCACTGTAAGCCCTCACAGTTACTCTTGGTGGGCGCAGGAATGGGCCCTGCTGTGAAATATTAGATCAAGAATTGTAATACATGCCCCTGTTGAACAGGGTCTGAAAAAATGGGCCTTTGGTGGTGGACGGTGTGGTGGTGCTGCCACAACACTGTAAGGCTTCACTGTTACTCTTGGTGGGAGCAGGAATGGGCCCTGCTGTGATTTTTTTTTTTAGATCAAAAATTGTAATTACATGCCCCTTTTGAACAGGGGCAAAAAAAATTGGGCCTTAGGCACAGGTGCGGGTGTCACAGCACTGCAACCCCTCACAGAAACTCTAGTTGGAGCGCATGAATGAGCCCTGCTGCAAATTATTGCAGCAAAAATTGTAATTACACGCCCCTGTTAAATAGGGGCTGAAAAATTGGGCCTTAGCCACTGGTGCCACAACTCTGCAACCCCTCACAGATACTCTAGTTGGAGCGCAGGAATGAGCCCTACTGCAAAGTATTGCATCAAAAATTGTAATTATACGCCCCTGTTAAATAGGGGCTGAAAAATTGGGCCTTAGGCACTGGTGCTGGTGCCACAACACTGCAACCCCTCACAAATACTCTAGTTGGAGCTCAGGAATGAGCCCTGCTGCAAAGTATTGCATCAAAAATTGTAATTACACGCCCCTGTTAAACAGGGGCAGAAAAATTGGGCCTTAGCCACTGGTGGAGGTGCCCAGAACTAAAAATGTTCTTACCAGCTATCAGCATGAAAATTGAGGAGGAAGAGGATAGTCACTCAGCATAACAGGATAGTCACTCAGCATCACCATAGGCAGTCTTGAAGGGATCTCACATTAAAAAAAAAAAATTATTCGGTTACATCAGCATCAGGTGCTTGGTAGCTGGTGATCCAAGACTGATTCATTTTTATAAAGGTCAGCCGATCGACCGATTTGGTGAACAGGCGCACCCTGTGATCGGTTACAAAGCCTCCAGCAGCACTGAATGTGCGTTCCAAAAGAACGCTGGATGCAGGACAGGCCAGTAGCTCAATTGCATACTGTGCAAGCTCTGGCCAGTGATCCATCCTCAAGACCCAGTAACCCAGAGGATTTTTGGTGGGAAAGGTGTCCAAGTCTGATCTTGCCCCTAGGTATTCCTGCACCATGTAAATCAAATGCTGGCGATGGTTGCTGGAACCGATCATACCTTGGTGCTGCGGACTAAAAAATTGTCTCAACACATCGGTCCTTCTCCACCGCTCCTTCTGTGACTGAACGAAGCCTCAGCAGCACGTTGTCCAGAACCAGGTATTTGTAACCTCCCAGGCTCTGGAAACGCGTTGCACAAACCTTTCTGCAAGGCCTCCCGAAGATGTTTCATCCTCTGCTCCCTCTGCGACGGCAAGATAAGGTCTGCAACCTTACCCTTGTAACGTAAATCAAGGAGGATTGCCAGCCAGTAATGATCCCTCTCCTTGATACCACAAATACGAGGATCCTTCCGCAGGCTTTGCAGGATCAGGGAGGCCATGCAGCGTAGGTTTGCTGAGGCATTCGGTCCGGAGTCCTCTGGGTCACTAAGGACGACATGATCCGCAGCCTCCTCCCCCCAGCCATGTACAAGTCTATGCGTTTCTTGGGACTGTAAATGATCCCTTGAAGACCGCTGCTGATGCTGAGTGCTAAGCTCCACCTCCATGCTGACACAATCCTCCTCCTCCTCGTCCTCTTCCTGTGTGATCGGTGGGCCAGCAGGAACACTGTCTGGATAAAGGGGGCCTTGAAAGGTAAGGAAGTCATCCTCTTCCTCCCTCTGTTCTGCCTCAAGTGCCCTGTCCATATTCCATGCAGCATATGCTCCAACAGGTGGACAAGAGGGACAGTGTCACTGATGCATGCACTGCCACTCGTGGCCTCCTCAAATGAAGATAGGACGGTGCATGCATCCCTGATCATGACCCACTGGCGTGGGGAAAAAAAAACAAGCTCCCCTGACCCTGTCCTGGTGCCATAGTCGCACGGTACTCATTGATGGCCCTCTGCTGTGTAGCTGCTGCAGCATGGCCAACATTGAGTTCCACCTGTTGGGCATGTCACAGATTAGGCAGTTCTTGGGCAGGTTAAATTCCTTTTTGAAGGTCAGCCAGCCAAGCACTGGCATTAAATGACCTGCGGAAATGCACACAGACTTTCCTGGCCTGCCTCAGGAGATCCTGTAAGCCCGGGTACCTGCCCAAGAACCGCTGCACCACCAAGTTAAGGACATGAGCCAAACAGGGCACATGGGTCAGGTGTCCCTGTCGGAGGGCGGAGAGGAGGTTGGTGCCATTGTCGCAAACCTGAGCCCAGTATACAGTACACTGACTTAATAAACTGCAGCTTAGCTCAATCAACTGCCTGTATTATTAGGAATAGAACAGGAATTGTCTGCAGTCAGCTTTAGCTGCACACTGTGCCCATTATACAGTACACTGACTTAATAAACTGCAGCTTAGCTCAATCAACTGCCTGTATTATTAGGAATAGAACAGGAATAGTCTGCAGTCAGCTTTAGCTGCACACTGTGCCCAGTATACAGTGCACTGACTTAATAAACTGCAGCTTAGCGCAATCAACTGCCTGTATTATTAGGAATAGAACAGGAATAGTCTGCAGTCAGCTTTACCTGCACACTGAGCCCAGTATACAGTAGGGGTGTGGAATTTAATCGCTGCATGGATGCATCGCGATTCGGGGGTCCCCGATGCGGCATCGATGCAAGCCCCCCTAAACATCGATGTCGGGTGTGACGTCATCCCGACTTGCCCCGCCCCTCCCGGAAGTGTACTCCAAGTGTTTTTTGTCAAAATAGCACTTGCTATTAAATTCAATAGTAATCCATTCAGTGGTGATCGCTGTATGTGTTTTTTTTTTTTAAAATATATGTAGCTTCATACCTCGTTTTTAGTTGTGTATATAACTGTATATCCGGCGTACATGTGACTGCTCGGTCCGGCCCGCCCCTCTCCTCTCTGTCCCTCCTGACGTCAGCCCCGCCCGCCTCTCTTCTGATCTGATAGCTACAGTTGGTGGGCGGGGCTGAGAACTCCCACTGACATCAGGAGAATCAGAGAGACATGAGACAGAGGAGAGAGATGCGGACCGGACTGAGCAGTCACATGACCGGCTTATACAGTTTTACACACAGACTAAAAAAAACGAGGTATGATGCATATATTTAAAAAAAAAAACACACACACAGCGATCACCACTTAATGGATTACAATTGTATTTATTAACAAAAGCCATTTTGACAAAAACACAGTTATTTATATTTACACAGACAAAAATAAGATATGCAGCTGCATAAATTTTAAAATGCAGATACAGCAGTGGGCACTTAATGGATTTTAACTGCATTTTTTTTACCACACAGGTATTTTATCAGCTGTATGTAGAGTACAAGTGTGTTTGTATTCTACTTACACTGTCTCCTACATGTGCTGTGTGACATTATTTCTCTGCCCCCCTCCCAGTTTGCACATTCCACTGTGTTAACTCCTAGTGTGCTGGAAGGTGCAAACAGGGGAGCCCAGAGAAATGTCACAGAATCAGTAGAGGAACTTCACGGGGCTGTTTGTCAGTTGTGGATTGTAATCCCTCCTGACCTTCCAGCAGCCGTGTGTGTGAATTCCTGTACCTTGTAGTGCACCAGATTAGTGCACTACGTAAAGTGGAGTTCCACCCGTTTTTTTAGTTTATTAAAAGTCAGCAGCTACAAAAAGTGTAGCTGCTGACTTTTAATAATCAGACATTCACCTGTCCCACGGTCCATCGATGCGGCCGCACGGAGCCTCGCTCCTCTCCCTCTCCTCGGCGCCATCATATCTACTGTGGGCAGTGACACCCGCCTGTGACAGCTTATGGCTTCACAGCCGGGCGCAGATTGCACGAGCCGCACTGCGCTCTGCCATTGGCCAGCCCATCTTCTGGGACCCAGAAGATCGCTGGCAGGGAGGGGCCGCCTAGTAAATTTTTTGTTTATTAAAAGTCAGCAGCTACAAAAAAAGTGTATCTTCTGACTTTTAATAAAAAGACACTCACCTGTCCCACAATCCAGCGACGTGGCCACCCAAACCCTCCATTCTCTCCCCTGCCTGTCCACGGCGCTGGCAATACTACTGTGGGCATCCGGCTGTGACAGCTTCCATCTTCACAGCCGGGTGCGCATGTCTCACTGCACTGTCCTGCACAGCCGGGCAATCTTCTGGGAACTGTGATGTGTCCCAGAAGATTGCAGGGAAGAAGGGCCGCCTAGGCAGCCCAAGTGGAAGTGGGAGCTCGTTGGTAATCGTGATGCATCGTGGAATCGAATCGAATCGTTGACCAGATAATCGTAATCGAATCGAATCGTGAGACCAGTGAAGATGCGCACCCCTAGTATACAGTACACTGACTTAATAAACTGCAGTGAGAATAACAGGAACACTCTGAAGTGAGATCTAGCTAAACTGAATACTGTGTGTATATATATATATATATATATATATATATATATATATATATATATATATATATAGGAAGGCCTGTTTACAGGTCTGAAATTATGGGAGGAGCCCGGGGGGTATTTAACCAGACCACCCAGGATGGTCTGTGTCGGTTCCAGTGCGCGGTACCACACCTCACAGGGCCGACTCTTCCCAGCTCACCTCATGTTCGGCAGCCGTGCATTCAATCGCAGGTGCACCTCGGCTTTTTCATTCGTGGTCTTCGCCGGCGGTTCGCACTCAGGGTCGCAGGTAGTATCCAAACTTTTGTGTCATGTGCAAATCTTGCTTCCTATCCTGCACCCCTTTCGTGAAAAACTGTCGGTCGTTCTCAATATCACTCGAAATAGGCTTCACTGGGTATAAAATTCATTGTCCATGGGGTTGCCGTCTCATCCATTAGGAGATGAGCATGTATTGTTTGTATGGGTTTCTGTGGCTGATTGAGGTGTAATTAAACCCACCTGGTGCCTTCTCTGCACTTGATTAGCCTGGGGGGATGGGTGGTTGGTAGGTGTTCGGTTTCACAGTAAGGGATGGCATACACTTTACAACCATTTGTATCAGATACTCCTTACTACCGATTTACATTGGATTAATTTCATACGTTTTACAAACTGATTCATATGAGATGCATTGCAGGCCGACTCTAGGTAGAAGCTATTGTTACCATTTATAGAATCAAATCCTTATGTTATCCGTACGGAGTCACTTACGGATCAAGTCGCATTAGTGGCGCACGGTCCCGAAATCTTTGTTCCACACATCACCCCCCCCCCTTTTTTCTAACCAGCACTCACCAACAGTGTGCTACTTTCATTCGACCGATCCGAGTCCAGTCGCAACACCGGCTCAATGACTCGGATCCTCAGCATGCACAAGCACTCACCAACAGTGTGTTACTTTCATCCAACTGATCCGGTTCCGAAATCTTTGTTCCACACATCACCCCCCCTTTTTTCTAACCAGCACTCACCAACAGTGTGCTACTTTCATCCGACCGATCCGAGTCCAGCCGCAACACCGGCTCAATGATTCGGATCCTCAGCATCCACAAGCACTCACCAACAGTGTGCTACTTTCATCCGACCGATCCGAGTCCAGTCGCAACACCAGCTCAATGATTCGGATCCTCAGCATTACAAACCCCACCATCCAATCCGAGTCCAGTCGTAGCACCGGCTCAACGATTCGGATCCTCGCCAAACCAACTTTCACCGACCGATCCGAGTCCAGTCGCATACCGGCTCAATGATTCAGGTTCCTCGGCATTACAAACCCTACCGTCCAATCCAAGACCAGTCGTAGCACCGGCTCAACGATTCGGATCCTTGCCAACCCAACTTTCACCGACCGATCCGAGTCCAGTCGCATACCGGCTCAATGATTCAGGTTCCTCGGCATTTCAACTCCACCAACCAATCCGAGTCCAGTCGTAGCACCGGCTCAATGATTCGGATCCTTGCCAATCCAACTTTCACTGACCGATCCGAGTCCAGTCGCATACCGGCTCAATGATTCAGGTTCCTCGGCATTACAAACCCTACCGTCCAATCCAAGTCCAGTCGTAGCACCGGCTCAACGATTCGGATCCTTGCCAACCCAACTTTCACCGACCGATCCGAGTCCAGTCGCATACCGGCTCAATGATTCAGGTTCCTCGGCATTTCAACTCCACCAACCAATCCGAGTCCAGTCGTAGCACCGGCTCAATGATTCGGATCCTTGCCAATCCAACTTTCACTGACCGATCCGAGTCCAGTCGTATACCGGCTCAATGATTCAGGGTCCTCGGCATTACAAACCCCACCGTCCAATCCGAGTCCAGTTGTAGCACCGGCTCAACGATTTCGGATCCTTGCCAACCCAACTTTCCCTGACCGATCCGAGTCCAGTCACACACCGGCTCAATGATTTAGGATCCTCGGCATTTCAACTCATCAACCAATCCGAGTCCAGTCGTAGTACCGGCTCAACGATTTGGATCCCTGCCAATTCAACTTTCACCGACCGATCAGAGTCCAGTCGCAAACCGGCTCAATGATTCGGATCCTCGGCATTCCAACCCCACCAACCAATCCGAGTGCAGTCGTAGCACCGGCTCAATGATTCAGATCCTTGCCAAATACAACTTTCACCAACCGATCCGAGTCCAGTCGTAGCACCGGCTCAATGATTTGGATCCTCGCCAAACCAACTTTCACCGACCGATCCGAGTCCAGTCGCATACCGGCTCAATGATTCAGGATCCTCGGCATTACAAACCCCACCATCCAATCCGAGTCTAGTCGTAGCACCGGCTCAACGATTCGGATCCTTGCCAACCCAACTGTCACCGACCGATCCGAGTCCAGTCGCATACCGGCTCAATGATTCAGGATCCTCGGCATTTCAACTCCACCAACCAATCCGAGTCCAGTCGTAGCACCGGCTCAACGATTCGGATCCTTGCCAACCCAACTGTCACCGACCGATCCGAGTCCAGTCGCATACCGGCTCAATGATTCAGGATCCTCGGCATTTCAACTCCACCAACCAATCCGAGTCAAGTCGTAGTACCGGCTCAATGATTCGGATCCTTGCCAATTCAACTTTCACCGACCGATCAGAGTCCAGTCGCAAAACGGCCCAATGATTCGGATCGTCGACATTCCAACCCCACCAACCAATCCGAGTCCAGTCGTAGCACCGGATCAATGATTCAGATCCTTGCCAAATACAACTTTCACCGACCAATCCGAGTCCAGTCGTAGCACCGGCTCAATGATTCGGATCCTCTGCAATACAAAGCATCACCAACCGATCCGAGTCCAGTCGTAGCACCGGCTCAACGATTCGGATCCTTGGCAATGCAACCTCACCAACTGATCCAAGTCCAGTCGCAGCGCCGGCTGAACGATTCGAATCCAGCATACAAGCCCCCTCGTCACCTTACATCCACAACCGATCCGAATCTAGTCGCATCATCAGCGCAACGATTCAGATCCTCGGCAATACGAACTCCACGAACTCCACCTCCACTGTCTTAATGATTCGGATCCTCAGCAATACAAACTTCACTAACCGATCCGAGTCCAGTCGCAGCACCGGCTCAACGGTTCGGATCCAGCCTACAAGCCCCCTCGTCACCTTACATCCACAACCGATCCGAATCTAGTCGCAGCATCAGTGCAACGATTCGGATCCTCGCCAATACGAACTCCACCAACCGATCCGAATCCAGCCGTAGCACTGGCTCAACGATTCGGATCTTTGGCAGTACAACTTCACCGACCGATCCGAGTCCAAATCGCAGAACCAGCTCAATAATTCGGATCCTTGGCAATACAAAACTTCTTCGGCCGATCTTTCACAAATAAACCCCACCGGTGCTTACACCTCAGCCCGGTTCAAACTAGTTGCATCAGCGCTTACGAATACAGTGGTACTTGGGATTCAGATCCCCAGCCTTACGTGTATCAAAGCATTAACATTCACATCCCACTCCATCTATTGTACAATGTTGTGCACGGTCATTCCTACATACGCATAATTCTGCTAAACTCAGTTTTTTCGCCTTTCAAATAAGGCTGCTTCCTTGCAATCGCTGCAAGCATTTCAGCAATTTGTGCAAATCACCACTCATCATCTCCAGTAGCAACACGGCTACTCATCATTTTCTCTATCCCTTTCCCCTTTAGGTCAGTTAGACTACCAGTTGGTCCACCCTGCACCAGGTTTGGACAGTATTCCTCAATAGGGATGAGCTTCGTGTTCGAGTCGAACCCATGTTCGACTCGAACATCAGCTGTTCGGTCGTTCGCCGAATTGCGAACGATATGGGCCGTTCGCGCCAAATTCGTGTGGCGCGTCACGGCCCATAATTCACTGCGGCATCGCAGTGCATTGCTTGCTGATGATTGGCCAAGCATGCACTATGACCCGCATGCTTGGCCAATCACAGCGCCGCCTGAACAGAGAGCCGTAATTGGCCAAAGCCAAGGAGGCTTTGGCCAATTATGGCTCAGGGGATTTAGTACACGCCCCACACTATATAAGGCCGCCTGCACGGCGGCCCTGTGCAGTGTGTTCCGGTGTGCTTAGAGAGAGAGAGAGAGACAGTGTCATTTCATTTGAGTTAGCTAGATTAGGCAGGACAGTCAGTCAGTTAGCTGTACTTAAAGTGTATTGTGTGTATATATGCATCCCAGGTGTTGCATATATATATATATATATATATATATATATATATATATATATATACACTGTATTCAGTTTAGCTAGATCCATTCCTGTTATCTTCTAGACTATTTACATTTAGTGCAGTGCGTCCTGCTCACAGTGTTCAGCTAGATCCGTTCCTGTTATCTTCCTACTGACAGGCAGGCTTGTCTTGTTACAGTATTTACAGCTACCTAAAGAAAATTACTGGTGTTCTTTTGATCCTATTAGTACCACGGTCAGGCAGCTAGACTATTTACATTTAGTGCAGTGCGTCCTGCTCACAGTGTTCAGCTAGATCCGTTCCTGTTATCTTCCTACTGACAGGCAGGCTTGTCTTGTTACAGTATATAAAGCTACCTGAAGAAAATTACTGGCGTTCTTTTGATCCTATTAGTACCACAGTCAGGCAGCTAGACTATTTACATTTAGTGCAGTGCGTCCTGCTCACATTGTTCAGCTAGATCCGTTCCTGTTATCTTCCTACTGACAGGCAGGCTTGTCTTGTTACAGTATATAAAGCTACCTGAAGAAAATTACTGGTGTTCTTTTGATCCTATTAGTACCACGGTCAGGCAGCTAGACTATTTACATTTAGTGCAGTGCGTCCTGCTCACAGTGTTCAGCTAGATCCGTTCCTGTTATCTTCCTACTGACAGGCAGGCTTGTCTTGTTACAGTATATAAAGCTACCTGAAGAAAATTACTGGTGTTCTTTTGATCCTATTAGTACCACGGTCAGGCAGCTAGACTATTTACATTTAGTGCAGTGCGTCCTGCTCACAGTGTTCAGCTAGATCCGTTCCTGTTATCTTCCTACTGACAGGCAGGCTTGTCTTGTTACAGTATTTACAGATACCTAAAGAAAATTACTGGTGTTCTTTTGATCCTATTAGTACCACGGTCAGGCAGCTAGACTATTTACAGTTAGTGCAGTGCGTCCTGCTCACAGTGTTCAGCTAGATCCGTTCCTGTTATCTTCCTACTGACAGGCAGGCTTGTCTTGTTACAGTATATAAAGCTACCTGAAGAAAATTACTGGTGTTCTTTTGATCCTATTAGTACCACGGTCAGGCAGCTAGACTATTTACATTTAGTGCAGTGCGTCCTGCTCACAGTGTTCAGCTAGATCCGTTCCTGTTATCTTCCTACTGTCAGGCAGGCTTGTCTTGTTACAGTATATAAAGCTACCTGAAGAAAATTACTGGTGTTCTTTTGATCCTATTAGTACCACGGTCAGGCAGCTAGACTATTTACAGTTAGTGCAGTGCGTCCTGCTCACAGTGTTCAGCTAAACCTACAAGTTAGTGGGGTGCGTCCACCTCACAGTGTTCAGCTAAAGCTACCTGTAGAAGGTTGGTGGTGTTCTCATACTACAGTCAGGCAGTTGATTTTACTAGCTGCAGTATCAGTACATATATATATATATATATATATATATATATATATATATATATATATATATCCCAGCTTAGTGCAGCTACAGGCCATTAGTATGTCTGGAAGGCCAAGAAGGAGAGGCAGACAGTCACAAGCCAATAAGAGAGGGCAAGCAGGCTCTGTGTCTAGTGCTGGTCGTGGAGGTGGTGCATCCTCATCAGCACGTGGCCATGGGACACGCTTGGCCTTTTTTTCGGCAGCTGGCCGTGTTGAGCCGCAACAGGCGGAAGACTTGGTCGAGTGGATGACCAAGCCGTCCTCATCCTCCTCATCCTCTCTCACCCATGCCCAGGGTGCTTTGTCTGGCAAAGCAGCGGCCTCTTCCCTCGGCTCAATGTCATCAGTGACTCCTTCCCTAGCTCCACCATGTCCTCCTGAGGAGTCCCTCGAACTGTTTGACCACAGTGTTGGGTACATGCTCCAGGAGGATGCCCAGCGTTTGGAAGGCTCTGATGATGATACTGAGCTCGATGAAGGCAGTAACATGAGCACGGACAGAGGGGGTGCCCAAGAAGGACAGCAATCTGGCAGTCATGCTCCCCCTGCTGCAGCATACTGCCAGGTTTGCTCCAGTGATGAGGAGGGAGGGGATGATGAGGTCACTGACTCAACGTGGGTGCCTGATAGGAGAGAGGAGGAGGAGGAGGAGGAGGCGGCACATCACCAACGAGGCAGGATGCCCTCCAGGGGCCAGCCTAAGGGCAGCACATTGACTGCATCACACCCCAAAGCTCCACATGTGCAGGGCGCTGCAGTCTCTGCGTGTTATTCAAAAAGTTCTTTGGTGTGGGCCTTTTTTGAGACGAGTGCATCAGATCGCACCGCTGCTATTTGCAACATATGTCTCAAGCGTATCTCACGTGGCCAAAACATCTCCCGCTTGGGTACCACATGCTTGACCAGACATATGTTGACCTGCCATGCAGTTCGTTGGCAAGCGTATCTAAAAGACCCACACCAAAGAACAAAGAGGACCTCTCCTTGCTCCTCTTTAGCTAAGATTTCCAACCCCACTAGACCTTCAGTCCTCTCTGAGACCTGCACTGAGAGGAATGAAGGTGTAGAATTAGGTGTGTCACAGCCAAGTACTTGTGGGCAATCTGCTTTTGGTACACCGACGTCAGATTGTACCAGGCAAATTTCCCTGCCCCAGCTGCTGCACCGCCGAAAGAAGTTTGCTCCCAGCCATCCACATGCCCAGCTGTTGAATGCTAGCTTGGCAAAATTGCTAGCACTTCAACTGCTGCCTTTTCAGTTGGTAGACTCTGCCCCCTTCCGTGAGTTTGATGGAATGTGCGGTTCCTCAGTGGCAGGTACCCAAATGCCACTTTTTCTCACGGAAGGCGATTCCGGTTCTCTACCGGCATGTGGAAGGCAATGTCCATGCCTCGCTGGACAGGGCGGTCAGCGGTAAGGTGCATATTACCGCTGACTCATGGTCCAGCAGGCATGGACAGGGACGTTACCTAAGTTTCACGGCGCATTGGGTGACTCTGCTGGCAGCTGGGAAGGATGCAGGACAAGGTGCAGTAGTGTTGGAGGTTGTTCCGCCACCACGCCTCCAAAATGCTAATGATTGTGACACACCTCTCTCCTCCACCCCCTCCTCCTCTTCTCCCTCCATGGCCTCTTCCTCGGAACCAGCGGTGCTCCGTAGTCGTTCAAGGGGCTACGCAAGTACGCAGGCCAAAAGATGCCATGCGGTGCTTGAGCTGGTGTGCTTGGGGGACAGGAGCCACACTGGGGCAGAGGTTCTGTCAGCTCTGCAGGGGCAGGTTCAGAGGTGGTTGACGCCACGCCAACTTAAGGCAGGAATGGTGGTTTGCGACAATGGCACCAACCTCCTCTCTGCCCTCCGACTGGGACAAATGACCCATGTGCCCTGTTTGGCTCAGGTCCTTAACTTGGTGGTGCAGCGGTTCTTGGGCAGGTACCCGGGCTTACAGGATGTCCTGAGGCAGGCCAGGAAAGTCTGTGTGCATTTCCACCGGTCATATAATGCCAGTGCTCGGCTGACGGACCTCCAAAAGGAGTTTAACCTGCCCAAGAACCGCCTAATCTGTGACATGCCCACCAGGTGGAACTCAACGTTGGCCATGCTGCAGCGGCTGCACACGCAGCAGAGGGCCATCAATGAGTACCTGTGCGACTATGGCACCAGGACAGGGTCAGGGGAGCTTGGTTTTTTTTCCCCACGCCAGTGGACCATGATCAGGGATGCATGCACTGTCCTGTCACCATTTGAGGAGGCCACGAGGATGGTGAGCAGTGACAGTGCATGCATCAGTGACACTGTCCCCCTTGTCCACCTGTTGGAGCACACGCTGCGTGGAATAATGGACAGGGCACTTGAGGCAGAACAGAGGCAGGAAGAGGAGGACTTCCTTAGCTCTCAAGGCCCCCTTTATCCAGACAGTGTTCCTGCGTGCCCGCCGATCACACAGGAAGAGGACGAGGAGGAGGAGGAGGAGGAGGAAGATTGTGTCAGTATGGAGGTGGAGCCTGGCACTCAGCATCAGCAGCAGTCTTTAAGGGATCAGTCCCAAGAAACACATGGACTTGTACGTGGCTGGGAGGAGGTGGCTGCGGACCATGTCGTCCTTAGTGACCCAGAGGACTCCGGACCGAATGCCTCAGCAAACCTACGCTGCATGGCCTCCCTGATCCTGCAAAGCCTGCGTAAGGATCCTCGTATTCGTGGTATCAAGGAGAAGGACCAATACTGGCTGGCAACCCTCCTTGATCCACGTTACAAGGGTAAGGTTGCGGACCTTATCTTGCCATCGCAGAGGGAGCAGAGGATGAAACATCTTCGGGAGGCCTTGCAGAAAGGTCTGTGCAACGCGTTCCCAGAGACTGGGAGGTTACAAACTCCTGTTTCTGGACAACGTGTTGCTGAGGCTTCGGTCAGTCAAAGAAGGAGCGGTGGAGAAGGTGGCCGTCTGACCGATGCGTTCCGTCAATTTTTTGGTCCGCAGCCCCAAGGTATGATCGGTTCCAGCAACCATCGCCAGCGTCTGTTTTACATGGTGCAGGAATACCTAGGGGCAAGATCAGACTTGGACACCTTTCCCACCGAAAATCCTCTGGGTTACTGGGTCTTGAGGATGGATCACTGGCCAGAGCTTGCACAGTATGCAATTGAGCTACTGGCCTGTCCTGCATCCAGCGTTCTTTCGGAACGCACATTCAGTGCTGCTGGAGGCGTGGTAACCGATCACAGGGTGCGTCTGTCCACCGACTCGGTCGATCGACTGACCTTCATAAAAATGAATCAGTCTTGGATCACCACCAGCTACCAAGCACCTGATGCTGATGTAACCGAATAATTTTTTTTGAAATCTCAGATCCCTTCAAAGACTGCCTATGCTGATGCTGAGTGACTATCCCTGAGTAATTATCCTCTTCCTCCTCAATCATCACGCTGATAGCTTGTAAGAACATTTTTGGTTCTGGGCGCCACCACTAGTGCCTAAGGCACAATTTTTCAGCCCCTGTTTAACAGGGGCGTGTAATTACAATTTTTGATGTAATACTTTGCAGCAGGGCTCGTTCCTGCATTCCAACTAGAGTGTCTGTGAGGGGTTGCAGTGTTGTGGCACCAGCACCAGTGCCTAAGGCCCAATTTTTCTGCCCCTGTCTAACAGGGGCGTGTAATTACAATTTTTGATGCAATACTTTGCAGCAGGGCTCGTTCCTGCGTTCCAACTAGAGTGTCTGTGAGGGGTTGCAGTGTTGTGGCACCAGCACCAGTGCCTAAGGCCCAATTTTTCTGCCCCTGTCTAACAGGGGCGTGTAATTACAATTTTTGATGCAATACTTTGCAGCAGGGCTGGTTCCTGCGTTCCAACTAGAGTGTCTGTGAGGGGTTGCAGTGTTGTGGCACCAGCACCAGTGCCTAAGGCCTAATTTTTCAGCTCCTGTTCAACAGGGGCATGTAATTACAATTCTTGATCTAATATTTCACAGCAGGGCCCTGTGAGGGCTTACAGTGTTGTGGCCACAGCAACACCTAAGGCCCAAATTTCTGCTGAGTATATAGGGCAGGACCCTACTTTCAAACATCTAACTAACAAATGACTCCTACTTGCAAACGGAAGGAGACAACAGGAAGTGAGATGAAATCTACCCCTAGGAAGGGAAATTCTCTCCTGTAAGAGTTAATATGGGAAAAAAAATTCTCCTTTCCACTGATGCTTTCCAATCCTTGTTCCACAAAAAAACCCAAATTTTCAAAAAACATTTTTCATTGGGACAAAAAGTGAGGTGAAATCTTCTGAAGAGGAGGAAAGACAGCAAAACAAATGTCACAGGGGTGATAACCCTTCCCTATGTTTTCCAAAAAGCTTAAAAAAGATTTTTTGGCTGGAGCTAAACACGTTAAAAATGTACCCGTTCAAAATTACAAAGAGATTCTACTTAACAACAAACCTACAGTCCCTGTCTTGTTTGCACCGCCTGTATACTGCTGTTCAGAGTATATAGGGCCTGGTGGCCCCACACCTTTCCTTATTTTAATTTGGGTGCGGGGTTCCCCTTAATATCCATACAAGACCCAAAGGGCCTGGTAATGGACTGGGGGGTACCCATGCCGTTTGTCTCACTGATTTTCATCCATATTGCCATGACCCGACATTACATTAAACCCGCAAGCAGTTTTAAATTAGATTTTTTCCTTTAAAAATGACATTTGGTGCAGGGACTGTTCTAAACACGGGAAACACGCGTCACTTTACAGGCATACTATAGACACCCCCCAGGTACGATATTTAAAGGAATATTTCACTTTTTTTTTTTTTACTTTAACCACTTAAGGACCGCCTCACGCCGATGTACGTCGGCAAGGCGGCACGGGCAGGCAAAATCACGTACATGTACGTGATTTGCCTCCCGCGGGTGGGGGGTCCGACCGGACCCCCCCCCCCGCCGCCCGAGGCGGTCCCGTTTTGTTCCCCGGCGATCGGAGACGAGGGGGAGGCCATCCGTTCGTGGCCCCCCCCCTCGCGATCGCCGCCGGCCAATGGGAACACTCCTTTGCTGCTGTATGCTAAACAGCAGCAAAGGAAGTGATGTCATCTCTCCTCGGCTCGGTAGTTTCCGTTCCGGCCCGAGGAGAGAAGACAGGTATGTGAGTGCACAACACACACACAGTAGAACATGCCAGGCATACAAAACACCCCGATCCCCCCCCCCCCCGATCGCCCCCCGATCCCCCCTCCCCTGTCACAAACTGACACCAGCAGTTTTTTTTTTTTTTTTTTCTGATTACTGCTAGGTGTCAGTTTGTGACAGTTACTGTGTTAGCACAGTTACTGTTACCCCCCTGTAGGTCTAGGGTACCCCCCTAACCCCCCTAATAAAGTTTTAACCCCTTGATCACCCCCCGTCACCAGTGTCGCTAAGCGATCATTTTTCTGATCGCTCTATTAGTGTCGCTGGTGACGCTAGTTAGTGAGGTAAATATTTAGGTTCGCCGTCAGCGTTTTATAGCGTCAGGGACCCCCATATACTATCTAATAAATGTTTTAACCCCTTGATTGCCCCCTAGTTAACCCTTTCACCACTGATCACCGTATAACTGTTACGGTTGACGCTGGTTAGTTTGTTTATTTTTTATAGTGTCAGGGCACCCGCCGTTTATTACCGAATAAAGGTTTAGCCCCCTAATCGCCCGGCGGTGATATGCGTCGCCCCAGGCAGCGTCAGATTAGCGCCAGTACCGCTAACAAAACGCAGGTGCTAGCACAGATACCTGCTAGCACCTGCGTTTTGCGCCTCCGCCCAGCCCACCCAAGTGCAGTATCAATCGATCACTGTCACTTTCAAAACACTAAACGCATAACTGCAGCATTCGCAGAGTCAGGCCTGATCCCTGCGATTGCTAACAGTTTTTTTGGTAGCATTTTGGTGAACTGGCAAGCACCAGCCCCAGGCAGCGTCAGGTTAGCGCCAGTACCGCTAACACCCACGCACGCACCGTACACCTCCCTTAGTGGTATAGTATCTGAACGGATCAATATCTGATCCGATCAGATCTATACTAGCGTCCCCAGCAGTTTAGGGTTCCCAAAAACGCAGTGTTAGCGGGATCAGCCCAGATACCTGCTAGCACCTGCGTTTTGCCCCTCCGCCCGGCCCAGCCCACCCAAGTGCAGTATCAATCGATCACTGTCACTTACAAAACTCTAAACGCATAACTGCAGCGTTCGCAGAGTCAGGCCTCATCCCTGCGATCGCTAACAGTTTTTTTGGTAGCGTTTTGGGGAACTGGCAAGCACCAGCGGCCTAGTACACCCCGGTCATAGTCAAACCAGCACTGCAGTAACACTTGGTGACGTGGCGAGTCCCATAAGTGCAGTTCAAGCTGGTGAGGTGGCAAGCACAAGTAGTGTCCCGCTGCCACCAAAAAGACAAACACAGGCCCGTCGTGCCCATAATACCCTTCCTGCTGCATTCGCCAATCCTAATTGGGAACCCACCGCTTCTGCAGCGCCCGTACTTCCCCCATTCACATCCCCAACCAAATGCAGTCGGCTGCATGAGAGGCATTTTTATGTCCTCCCGAGTACCCCTACCCAGCGAACCCCCCAAAAAAGATGTTGTGTCTGCAGCAAGTGCAGGTATAGACGTGACACCCGCTATTATTGTCCCTCCTGTCCTGACAATCCTGGTCTTTGCATTGGTGAATGTTTTGAACGCTACCATTCACTAGTTGAGTATTAGCGTAGGGTACAGCATTGCACATACTAGGCACACTTTCACAGGGTCTCCCAAGATGCCATCGCATTTTGAGAGACCCGAACCTGGAACCGGTTACAGTTATAAAAGTTAGTTACAAAAAAAGTGTAAAAAAATATAAAATAAAAAAAAATAGTTGTCGTTTTATTGTTCTCTCTCTCTCTATTCTCTCTCTCTATTGTTCTGCTCTTTTTTACTGTATTCTATTCTGCAATGTTTTATTGTTATTGTTATTATGTTTTATCATGTTTGTTTTTCAGGTATGTAATTATTTATACTTTACTGTTTACTGTGCTTTATTGTTAACCATTGTTAACCATTTTTTTGTCTTCAGGTACGCCATTCACAACTTTGAGTGGTTATACCAGAATGATGCCTGCAGGTTTAGGTATCATCTTGGTATCATTCTTTTCAGCCAGCGGTCGGCTTTCATGTAAAAGCAATCCTAGCGGCTAATTAGCCTCTAGACTGCTTTTACAAGCCGTGGGAGGGAATGCCCCCCCACCGTCTTCCGTGTTTTTCTCTGGCTCTCCTGTCTCAACAGGGAACCTGAGAATGCAGCCGGTGATTCAGCCAGCTGACCATAGAGCTGATCAGAGACCAGAGTGGCTCCAAACATCTCTATGGCCTAAGAAACCGGAAGCTACGAGCATTTCATGACTTAGATTTCGCCGGATGTAAATAGCGCCATTGGGAAATTGGGGAAGCATTTTATCACACCGATCTTGGTGTGGTCAGATGCTTTGAGGGCAGAGGATAGATCTAGGGTCTAATAGACCACAATTTTTTCAAAAAAGAGTACCTGTCACTACCTATTGCTATCATAGGGGATATTTACATTCCCCGAGATAACAATAAAAATGATTAAAAAAAAAATATGAAAGGAACAGTTTAAAAGTAAGATTAAAAATGCAAAAAAATAATAAAGAAAAAAAAAAAAAAAAAAGCACCCCTGTCGCCCCCTGCTCTCGCGCTAAGGCGAACGCAAGCAGCGGTCTGTCGTCAAACGTAAACAGCAATTGCACCATGCATGTGAGGTATCACCGCGAAGGCCAGATCGAGTGCAGTAATTTTTCCAGTAGACCTCCTCTGTAAATCTAAAGTGGTAACCTGTAAAGGCTTTTAAAGGCTTTTAAACATGTATTTATTTTGTTGCCACTGCACGTTTGTGCGCAATTTTAAAGCATGTCATGTTTGGTATCCATGTACTCGGCCTAAGATCATCCTTTTTATTTCATCAAACATTTGGGCAATATAGTGTGTTTTAGTGCATTAAAATTTAAAAAAGTGTGTTTTTTCCCCAAAAAATGCGTTTGAAAAATCGCTGCGCAATTACTGTGTGAAAAAAAAAATGAAACACCCACCATTTTAATCTGTAGGGCATTTGCTTTAAAAAAATATATAATGTTTGGGGGTTCAAAGTAATTTTTTTGCAAAAAAAAATAACTTTTTCATGTAAACAATAAGTGTCAGAAAGGGCTTTGTCTTCAAGTGGTTAGAAGAGTGGGTGATGTGTGACATAAGCTTCTAAATATTGTGCATAAAATGCCAGGACAGTTCAAAACCCCCCCAAATGACCCCATTTTGGAAAGTAGACACCCCAAGCTATTTGCTGAGAGGCATGTCGAGTCCATGGAATATTTTATATTGCGACACAAGTTGCGGGAAAGAGACAAATTTTTTATTTTTTTTTGCACAAAGTTGTCACTAAATGATATATTGCTCAAACATGCCATGGAAATATGTGAAATTACACCCCAAAATACATTCTGCTGCTTCTCCTGAGTATGGGGATACCACATGTGTGAGACTTTTTGGGAGCCTAGCCGCGTACGGGACCCCGAAAACCAAGCACCGCCTTCAGGCTTTCTAAGGGCGTGAATTTTTGATTTCACTCTTCACTGCCTATCACAGTTTCGGAGGCCATGGAATGCCCAGGTGGCACAAACCCCCCCCAAATGACCCCATTTTGGAAAGTAGACACCCCAAGCTATTTGCTGAGAGGTATAGTGAGTATTTTGCAGACCTCACTTTTTGTCACAAAGTTTTGAAAATTGAAAAAAGAAAAAAAAATGTTTTTTCTTGTCTTTCTTCATTTTCAAAAACAAATGAGAGCTGCAAAATACTCACCATGCCTCTCAGCAAATAGCTTGGGGTGTCTACTTTCCAAAATGGGGTCATTTGGGGGGGTTTTGTGCCACCTGGGCATTCCAAGGCCTCCAAAACTGTGATAGGCAGTAAAGAGTGAAATCAAAAATTTTCACCCTTAGAAATCCTGAAGGCAGTGATTGGTTTTCGGGGTCCCGTACGCGGCTAGGCTCCCAAAAAGTCCCACACATGTGGTATCCCCATACTCAGGAGAAGCAGCTAAATGTATTTTGGGGTGCAATTCCACATATGCCCATGGCCTGTGTGAGCAATATATCATTTAGTGACAACTTTATGAAAAAAAAAAAAGTGTCACTTTCCCGCAACTTGTGTCAAAATATAAAATATTCCATGGACTCAATATGCCTCTCAGCAAATAGCTTGGGGTGTCTACTTTCCAAAATGGGGTCATTTTGGGGGGTTTTGTGCCACCTGGGCATTCCATGGCCTCCGAAACTGTGATAGGCAGTGAAGAGTGAAATCAAAAATTTACACCCTTAGAAATCCTGAAGGCGGTGATTGGTTTTCGGGGCCCCGTACGCGGCTAGGCTCCCAAAAAGTCCCACACATGTGGTATCCCCATACTCAGGAGAAGCAGCTGAATGTATTTTGGGGTGCAATTCCACATAGGCCCATGGCCTGTGTGAGCAATATATCATTTAGTCACAACTTTTTGTAAAATATTTTTTTTTTTTTTTTGTCATTTTTCAATCACTTGGGACAAAAAAAATAAATATTCAATGGGTTCAACATGCCTCTCAGCAATTTCCTTGGGGTGTCTACTTTCCAAAATGGGGTCATTTGGGGGGGTTTTGTACTGCCCTGCCATTTTAGCACCTCAAGAAATGACATAGGCAGTCATAAACTAAAAGCTGTGTAAATTACAGAAAATGTACCCTAGTTTGTAGACGCTATAACTTTTGCGCAAACCAATAAATATACGCTTATTGACATTTTTTTTACCAAAGACATGTGGCCGAATACATTTTGGCCTAAATGTATGACTAAAATTTAGTTTATTGGATTTTTTTTATAACAAAAAGTAGAAAATATCATTTTTTTTCAAAATTTTCGGTCTTTTTCCGTTTATAGCGCAAAAAATAAAAACCGCAGAGGTGATCAAATACCATCAAAAGAAAGCTCTATTTGTGGGAAGAAAAGGACGCAAATTTCGTTTGGGTACAGCATTGCATGACCGCGCAATTAGCAGTTAAAGCGACGCAGTACCAAATTGGAAAAAGACCTCTGGTCCTTAGGCAGCATAATGGTCCGGGTCTCAAGTGGTTAAGCATCATTAAAATCACTGCTCCCGAAAAAACGGCCGTTTTTAAACGTTTTTTTTGCATTGATACATGTCCCCTGGGGTAGGACCCGGGTCCCCAAACCCTTTTTAGGACAATACCATGCAAATTAGCCTTTAAAATGAGCACTTTTGATTTCGAACGTTCGAGTCCCATAGACGTCAATGGTGTTCTAACGTTCGTGCGAACTTTCGGTCCGTTCGCAGGTTCTGGTGCGAACCGAACCGGGGTGTGTTCGGCTCATCCCTAGTCCTCAACCTCAAACAAAAATTTCACTAATAGGGCATCAAGTCAGGTGTGTAGTTCAAAGGGATTCCCCCTTGCTTTTCTCTTAAACACTCTTTCACAACATATTATACTTCACATACACAATTTGACTTGCTCCCGAGGCGTTAGTAATTGTCACATACTTCTGTGCACTTCACTCTGTTTTCGAAGAGCGATCTGAGATCCTTCACCACGCAGACAAGGTCGCCTAACGTCCAGCTTGCTGGCAGTGCAAGTGTTAGTGACCGAACATATGTCAATTAACTACAGATCGCAACATTCCTACTTAGAATACCAGACTTCAGCTACCTGCCCCAGTCCGCCCTGGGGGGGTCTGGTTCGTTAGTCTGTGCCGAGCACAGACGGACACCCGAGCTATCGGTTACCTAGCCAGTCACCTCCTGGCTCACCTCGGTTGTCACGCATTCTTTTGAGTTTTCTAAAGTCACACTCAACAGCGCTCGCACGCAAACTAGCTGTCACTACGGCTGTCATTCCTTGTCCTGTTCTCGTTTTCCTTCTGCCTTTCCATCTTATCTACCCAAACGCATCTATCCCCTCCTACCTTTGCAACTTGCCTTAAAAATATGCATTGCCCCTCCTTGCTTTTGCTGACACCACGTCGCAGGCCGACAGCGATGACTTCGCCTCCACCCGGCTAACGCCCTTTGCGGGCGCAGCAAGTGGCAGCTCAGTCTCACAGAGCTTGGACCATATGTGAAAAAAAAAACGCCACTGGCAGCCCTACCAGGCACCCAGGCATCACTGCAGTCTATTTTCTTAGCGACTACTCAGCTGCACTCCTTGGTGACCACACTGTCAACGGGTGCTCATTCTATGACTGTCACCGCTCATTTCAGCTAAAACAGCAGCCAGACTCGAGGTGATCCTTATCTCACGCCTCCTAGTGTTTCACCCCCAGGTACAAGACCCTGACTAAATCCTTAAATTAGACGTGCCAGCAATAGCGGATCTGCCCATGTGGAATGAATTTCTCATCAACTGGAATGGTATGTCAATGTTCATTCCATTAGCATCTCCCTCTTCATCTCAGGTAGTCACAAACGCCACAGCCTCCACAGGTCCTCGCGTCAATTTTTGGTCATCTTTGGTTTGCAGGGCCATGGCCGTCAGAAATCCTCTTGATTCCCGGCTTCAGTTAGTCCTTCTCTTTGTTCGAACTCTACCCCATTATTGCAGCAGCTCAAGTCTGGCGCAGTAACTGGGCAGGACAAACACTGTCGTTTGCCACAGACAACCAAGCCACAGCTAGTATTAAAAATAAAAGCAGGTTCAACTCGCTGGCCATCATGTCCTTCCTGAGCAGACTGGCGCAACTATCCCCACAGCCAGAGGCGGCTCTAGGCTTTGTGAGGCCTTAGGCAAAACTTCGACAGGAGGCCCCACTGATGCCCTTGAACTATGCAGCAGGCCTTCCCAGACTGAGATGCTTTGTGCGGTGGATGGGAAAAGTGACGTGCGCGGACGCAACATCACTCCTCATTGGCTGGTAGGCAGAACATCAGGAGTTTTAGGTTACGCGAGAAGTGAGTGTAACAGGGCTCTTAACATTGCCTGCATACAGCGGCATTAAGATGTCCTGTCATCTCTAAAATAAAGGGCTGCAGATCAGATGTTCTGCACGCTTAAGTGAGACACGGCTCTTAATGCTGCCTGAGCACAGCAGTGTTAAGGTCCCCTGTCAATCAAAACTGGGGTAATGTGTGCTGCACTACCCCTGAAGGAGCCGCTTGGTAATTTTGGGTTCCCTGTTCTGAATCACTACAGACACACGTAGCGTATAGTACCTTTCACCTTACTGTAGGATATAGGCAATAAACAATTACACACGTGTTTAGTGGCAGACACTATTTGTCTAGAATTAGGTACTTGCATAAATGACAAAAAGTGCAGTTCACAAAGCAGAGTAGAACTGCCCTCAGGTTAGAAAGGTTAGAAAGGTAAACAAATATATCTATAAAAGCAGCTCTATATCAATAGTAAAAAAATCAATACGAGAATAGGTAAATCAATATTTAGGAACACAACTGTAATCTAAACGTGTTTAAAGGAATAGCAGTTTCCTAATTGTTTTCAAGTGCACTCGAAAAAATGAGAGAAGGTGGGGTCCCCCTTTTAAATGGCAACAACAAACTGTGCAGGGCCAGTGCAAGGATTTTTGTTTACTTATCCCTGGTCCAAGAAGTGATGCCATACAGGGGAGGACTGGCAGCCTGTCCAGTCAAGTGGCCCATTGAACCACCAAATCAGCTCATCCATGCCCACCTGTTTTTTCAATGCAGCCTCACCAGTGCCACCTCATCAGTGCCCATCAATGCAGACTCACCAGAGTTGTAGTTTCCTCTGCCCTGCTCGGGAGCTTGAGCACGGACTACAACTCCCGGAATGCAACAGCAGCCGGCTGGGTCGCCGGCCCAACTTCCTACAGAAGAAAAAAAAAAGGCACCAGGCAGCGGCTGCCAGCTGTTTTCAACATAGATTAGAGTGGCCTAGGGGGCACTCTGCCCCCCCCCCCGGCCAAGCCTGCCCCCGACGTCATACATGACACTTCCCGGTCTGTGTACAGGAGGGTGGCTGAGTGGACAAAGGTCTGCTGAGCTACGGCCGCCAATCCCAGTGCTACCCATCATGACAGCACCGGGCCCGCAGGTGGGACAGTGGTGCCCGGTAAACATGGTGAAGGGGGTTGCACATTGTGTCAGTGCTGGAAGTGATAGGCGGCTTCCCAGCCACTTGTAACACTTCCAGATGAAAGGCGAAAGTCAGCTTTACTATAGTACACACACTCCGAGCTGCTATAGGGGCTGGGAGTGTGTAAAAAAAACTAAGAACGTTCAGCACTGTAAAAATCAGAATCCCCAGCAAGTAGTTGGGGATTGGGATTTTACTGCCCCCCTATCCTGGTGCCCTGAGGTGGCTGCTTAAGCCACCATATGGTAGTGCTGGCCATAGCCCTAGGACCACCACAGTTATAGGGCAGTCTTTAGGCTCGGTTAACACCAGTGTGCTGTGCAACCTCACATGTGATTTGCACTACACTGCAGTGCAAATCACGTGTGAAGTCTGTGCTATGCGATTTCTGCCATACAGATAGTATTGCTGAATTTGAATCACATTTGGACCAAGGTCATGCAGGACCCTTTTTTGGTCCACACCAGAATCGGATCACATGGGTGTTCACACCCATGCGATCCGATTCATGTCTAAATTGACAGTTTACACAGCAATATGTGAACTGATCTGGCGAGTCAGGTGTGATGCGGGAACCCGCAGTGGATTCACAGGGTTCTCGCATCGCACCAGTGTGAACCGAGCCTAAGTGTTGGTTCACACTGCAGCGATGTGGGAACCCTGCAAATCCACTGCGGGTTCCCGCATCGCATGTCTCCCTGTGGCAGTTAACACTGCCCTATGCGAACTGCTTGGAGTGTCAATACAAAGTTAATGACACCCCCAAGTCAGTTTGCATATCGCAGTGTGAACTGCAAATTCGGACAGGAATCGGATCACATGGGTGTGAACACCCACGCGATCCGATTCTGCTGCAGATCAGAAAAGAGGTCCTGTGTGTTTGGTCCGAATGCAATACGAATTCAGCCATACTATCTGAATGTCTGAAATCGCATCGCACAGACTTCACATGTGATTTGCACTGCAGTGTGGTACAAATCACATCCGATGTTGAACATCGCTGCAGTGTGAACTAGCACTAAGTCCTAAATCTTCATCTCTAACCGCTGGTGCATGTTGCAGCTGTGAATAGGGCCTGCGGGCAGTATTAGGGTCAGAGAATAACAGGGTGGGAAGTTCCTATAGATGACAGTAGATAATGGCCAACCAACCCTCTTACCAGACCTGGGGATACAGCAACACAATGGTTCCTCTGATCAGGAGTTAGCTCATTCTGAGTTGCCTGTGGTGACTTCGCTGGGTAGTGCCCAGATCTGTATTCTGGAAATAACTTCATGTCTTTCTTCAGAAGGGATGGTGATAGGCTGTGGGGATTTCTCTCTGGTGGTGCAGTGCAGTGGGATTCTCTCTCTGATGGAGTCCTGGATGCACTTCCCCAAAATTCTCCCGGGCTTCTGAATCTCTCTCCCTCTTCTTATGCTGGGGGCTGCAGTTTCTTCCCTTAGTTTTGCAATGTCCACCATTCGAGACTACATTTCCCACAATCCTCCTCTCTGTTTCATTCTAGTGTTTTTTTTTCCCCTTGTCCAATAAGTAGGAGGGGGAAGAAACACGAGTACAGTGCTGAGAGGAGGAGAGGGGGGGGGGGAGAAGAGCCCGCAGCAGCTTCTCTCTCTCTCTCCACACAGACACAGCCGCTCCTCCGATCTTCTGCTGCTCTGCTCAACTCTGACAGGAGGAAGGAGGGGGGATGGGTAGGAAGCAGAGAGAGAGAGAGAGAGAGAGCCCTCCAGTCTTTTAGCGGCGGCTGGAGCGGGGGTGAAGTAGGTCTCCTCGGACCCGCTCCTGTCATTTGCCAGCGGCACATATCAGGCAAATTCGGCGATGGCGAGACCCCTATGATGGCGAGGCCTGAGGCGATCGCCTAATTTGCCTAATTGGAGAGCCGCCTCTGCCCACAGCACCAAACAATGTTCGCTGCATCTACATCCCAGGCAAATGCAATACTCTGGCCGACGCACTACCCGTTTTAACTTTGCGTCATTCTTTTCGCAGGGATCTGGAACCGACCCGACCATGTTTCTTATCCCACATTGGTCGTAGCTAACCTCGGATTAAAACAACACCTTCACAATGCTACCTGCCGTATTAATCTATCATTTTCTCACAACACCCTGAAGGCCTACCGTACTGCCTGGAAAATCTATGACAGGTTCCTAGCCTCAAACTCTGGGGCAGTATCAGGAGATCTCTATCACATCCTGGCCTTCTTATCATCTTGCCACACACAGTTGGCATTTTCACACAATACCATTAGACTCTACTTAGCTGGCATCCAGCATTTCATCTCCTTACAAAATCCTACAAAACCATCTTTGGTTGCCGCCTATGCGGTCAAGACCATCCTGCGTGGTAGTCACAGGCAACTCCAAATCAATAGTAAACACCTACCTGCGACCAGCGCCATTATCCGAGACATGTCTACCATCCTGTCACATTCCCCTTTGGGTTAATTTCAGCCCGGTCATTCACGCAGTCATCTACCTGGCTTTCTGCGGCTTCTTACGCCCCAGTGGATTCACAGTCACCGGCCCCAGTAATATGTTACGTAGACGCCACCTAACACGCCACCAAAGTTACTTCATCCGGCACCTCATGGTGTCCGAAACACAACAGTCTGGTCCCAGTGTAAATATCATACTTCCCAGACTCACAACGCCTGGTGCCCCGTGGCCATTCTAGACCAGTTATTAGCTCATCTACGTGACCTCTTGGAGGGCAGCCATTACTACCGTTCCCTACTAGCCCTCTAAGTAGCAACCAGTTCACTAGACACGTTAGAAATCTTTTGCCCAACTTAGGCCTTGACCCCGGCCAATTTTCTGGAATTTCTTTCGCATTGGAGTAGCATCAGCAGCCTCACGAAAAGGGGTCCCGGACCATGTCCTCAAGAAGATGGGCAGGTGGAAATTCACTTGCTTCGCTCGATACATTCCCAATCCACAAGCAGAAATGCCACGAGCCTTTGGCAAGCTTGCCCTTGTCAGGAAGGGCATGCCAGCACCCAAGATGGCTGCCGAAGAAGACGACCTGTTACCTCTGCCTGTCAGGAAGGGCATGCCAGCACCCAAGATGGCTGCCGAAGAAGATGACCTGTTACCTCTGCCCCTGTCAGAATTCCATTGGTGCACACACACCCTGTGACAGCTTTTGACACCCAAACAGGCTACTTAAACTCAGTCAGTTTCCAGACTCAGTGCTGTCTGCTCTACAGCGTTCCCTGTGTATCCTGCAATTACCTACCTGACTTCCGTTCCTGTTGTGACCCGGCTTGCTTCCTGACGTTCCTGTTTCCTGCCTGCATCCGACCCCAGCTTGTCCTCTACTCTGTATCTGCCTGCTCCTTCTGCCACTTCGCTGCCAGTCTGCTGACGACCCGGCCTGTAATCTGATTCCGCTTCCGCTTCAGCCTCTGTTCCTGACGTGCCCGTTTGTGTATGACCCGGCCTGCCTGTACCTGCCTTCTCTTCAGCCTCGAGGGTGCCACCATCCCTTCTGCTGCACCTGCACTTCTGCCTGTGGGGACCGGTTGTCTACTCACTCCAGCTACCTGCCTACCACTGCTCTGGGATTCCCACAGACACCTCTACAGCCCGGCCAAGTGCTCCGATCCAGCTCCAGGTTCAGTGATCCCGCCAGGCACTCGTGCGACTCTGCCTCTCGGTGCTTCCTGTCAGCTCTATCAGGGGCTCCAAGTCAGAGTTGTAAGAGAGGCCGTCCTCTGCATATCAGGCTCCATCACCAGGTACGTGACAGCACTGTAGTATGTCAGTAAACTTAAATAAATCATTACCTCCCTAACCAAGTCTTTTGCGCCCTTCTCTGGCATACCACCCAGCAGATCTGGGTTTACCGTACAGCAGGCCAGGGCACACTTCAGGTCTATTTTATGTTGTTAGTCTTGTGACGTGTTTATGTGCTTCATATATCTCAGGACGGAGGGCTCCGACCATAAATAGGAAGGCCTGTTTACTGGCCTGAAATTATGGGAGGAGCCCGGAGGGTATTTAGCCAGACCACCCAGGATGGTCTGTGTCGGTTCCAGTGCGCGGTACCCACCCAACCATTCCCCTTCTTAGGGTACTTCTCTTCAAACAATTTCTCTACAGAAACATCCATTACTTTCTTAAGGTATGCGCCCTTCTCTGGCATACCACCCAGCAGATCTGGGTTTACCATACAACAGGCCAGGACACACTTCAGGTCTATTTTATGTTGTTAGTCTTGTGACGTGTTCATGTGCTTCAAATCTCTCAGGACGGAGGGCTCCGACCATAAATGTATGTATGTGTATGTATGTGTGTATATATATATATATATATATATATATATATATATATATATATATATATATACACACACAACTCCTGGGATGCATATATATACTAAATACACTGACTGCAGCTACCTGAATTGCCTGCCTGCTCTATCTAATTGAAATGAAATGAAATGACACTCTGACTCTCTATCTCTCTCACACGCTGCAACACACTACACAAGGCCGTCATGGAGGCGGCCTTATATAGTGTGGGGTGTGTACCTACTTCCCCTGAGCCATAATTGGCCAAAGGCACCCTTGCTTTGGCCAATTATGGCTCTCTGTGCTGATGGCGCTGTGATTGGCCAAAGCATGCGGGTCATAGTGCATGCTTGGCCAATCATCAGCCAGCAATGCACTGATGACGCAATGCACATGACGCGCCACTCTAATTTGGTGCGAACGGCCCATAATGTTCGAAATTCGGCGAACGGCCAAACAGACAATTTTCGAGTCGAACATGAAGCTCATCCCTAGTAGTGATAATGGTGAATAATAACAGCTCTTCAAGTAACGTCCTAGGAGTATTCCAGTCAGGCTTCGGGATGTATGGTAATGGCCTACACCTATAGCAAAATCAAGTTGCACAGTTTGTTTTATCTACAGACACCACTTATCTGCATAGGAATTTTATAGGTAAACTTTAAATAATGTCTAAGCTAGAGGTGGGCAACCTTTGAGAAGTGAAGATCTACCTGAACAACATGGAGGAGATCATAGATCTACTGGGTGCGGCATCCTCTTTTTTTGTAATCACTTCAATGCCGGTCACTTTCATCCCCTTCCTGTCCAGGCCAATATTCAGCTTTCAGAGCTGTCACATTTTGAATTACAATTGCACAGTCATGCAACACTGCACCCAAATAAAAATTTTTATCATTTTTTTTTCACAGAATTAGAGCTTTCTTTTGGTGGAATTTAATCACCACTGGGTTTTTTATTTTTTTGCTATATAAACGAAAAAGAGTGCTCTGGTTCCCGTGTTACACAGAGGTATCTTCATGCCCCAGCAGCTGCAGTATGCGGGTTGTCATCGCGCACGCTGTGTGGGGCTACACCGCGCTCCCTGAGGGAGGGAGATCTCCACCCATTGCAGGGACGGCCCACGCCACAACGCTTGGCACAGACCTCATCCTATTAGCTGCCAATGTAGTCAACCACAAAGCATTTCTCTGGATTGGCTATCTCTCAAGCCCTTGAGGCCTTTATAGCTGTTTCCTGTTAGGCCATCAGTGCTGGTGATCTTCTGGTGATCTTCAGATGCCATGTATGTGAGCTGCATGACGATCAAGGTAACTGCTTATCATTGTAACTTTTAGTTTCTTTTTTTTACTATCTATGTGGATTCTCTCATGTCTCATTTTTCCATCCGCTCTTTTACTTATTATCATACTGCTGTTTAGCCCCACAGATTACCATCCCTGCGAGGCATATTCTCTATGTATGGAAACATTTCCTGCATCTGAGGGGACCCACATTAGCTGACTGTTTTTGACCTGTTGGAATTGAACATGATTTAATATCATATTTATGGTATTTCATCCCCTGGCTGATACAGACATATGGCCCCAAGTTGGAATGTAACCAGTTACACATCAAAGCTTTGTAGCATATCAGAACAATGGCTTGGCTCAAGCACACCTGGTGTGATAAACATTGAAGTGCTTGATTAGCACGTCTACAAACAAAGCTTCAAAGAGAGCCACTGCTGCCAAGATGACTGATGGGTTAAGCTAAGATTTGACCCAGGTCGGACAGTGGCGATTCATGGACAAATGATGCCCCCTAGTGGACAATACAGCATGCTTCCTGGAGAATGTATAGATATTAGGACTACCGCTTGGCAATACCTCATTGGATAGGAGGCAAGTGGGGGTGGCCTCTCTTCCCCTTTTTTGCTGGTGATTCAAGCCGGGTGGCTGCCTAAGCCACATGGCTCCCTCTCTACCATTTTGAGTCCAGGCGAGGAGACCATGCGATAAGTATCTTTGATGTTTTTGTATTATGTGTTCTGATTGTAAGCTTTGTAATATTGTAATATCCTTTAATACTTTCATGTTAGCGTTTCCTATTTCCTTGGGAAATAAATAAGATTTTATTACTTATAAACCATGTGTTTGGTTTCATAGCTAACCTTGTATTATTATGATATCAACAGTAACATGTGCTTAGAGTTTTTAATAGACTAGCTAACTATAGGGATTAGACAATACATAGATACAATAATATTTATTGTATCATTTACTTCGATTAGCACCTCAGATGGGATATTTTACCAAATTACTACATGGCCGTTTTACCCTCTAAAATGTAAGAGTATTGTTTGTTTATATACTCCTTAGTTTTACATAGGGAAAATCTAATACATAGTTGTTTGTTCCATCTTTCTTAGAAGATATTTAGCAATCACCTACCATTCATTTTTTTCATGTATTTACAGACCTAGGCGCCCTAACAGGTTGCCCTATTCAGTACTTTAAACCAGAGGCCTAGATGCCCAGTCCCTTGCAATCCTAGGGAAATCTCTGCAGCCCAGCATCTGGAGCTGGGTCCCATAGTCTGATGGTGGGCAACTTCCATGGTGGAACAATTAATAAATTATGTCACCATGACGTGGCTATCATGGACATAAAAAGTGATACACTATGCCTCATCCCTGAATAGTACAGAACAAAATAGAGACCACAGAAAATGGGACTTTTTAGGCACTGTATCAAACACACAAAATCGTATGTATATGTAAATATGGTCTTTTATTAGAAAATGGATTAAAAACAAATTAAAACCATTAAATAGTATTAACCCAAACTAGTGTGTGAGCATACATACCCCCTGTATACAGATAGGGAGCCTCCAAAGTATTGACACTGGCACATACGTAATGAAACAAACATGGTCACCAAGGACAAATAATATAGCTGGGGCGATCTCTGTAGAGGGGTGTGTCACCTTACACTAGGCGGACAGTGCTGTGCTCAACATGTTTCGGGTTGACAATTAACGCAGGAGCGTAAAGGGTTATTTACAGTGTTAAACCCTGTTCAAGAAAAAACATAAACAGAGTTCAAAACATGACATTTTTAACAAATGTATTAACATACTAAATACTTAGAAGTAAACCTAAAGTACTTACAAGCAAAAAGTGTGGACCACAAAAGAGCAAGGAACAGAGCCAGTGGCAGGCATGACCCCTCATATGATTACAAGTAGAAATAGGGATACACCTAAGTAAGTGGCATATGAGGTAAAGTGTTACTACACAAACAACCCTGTCTCTCAGAGTATATGCATAAAAATTAGAACTACATAGTAGAATCAATGGTTATATGGTGTAACACTTATGTAGCGCTGGTAGATTTTTCACTCTACTGCTTATAGGTAAATTTAGTGGGTTACATGTTCATACATATTCAGATTTAGCCTCTGTTCCACTTTGGCTGTGTTGCATGTAGTTTCACACTGTGCCTGTCGGTGTCGTTGTCGCCATGGGCCGATGTTGGAAAGGTAACACGTTAAAGTGTATAAGTGCTCCTCTGTCCCGGAGATAACTCGGTGGAGGTGGTCCTTCGAGTTGCATTCTGGGAGAGGTTATTTATGGGACAGACGCCATGTTTTAGGGTTCTTTCGTTCCACCTGCAGGCCCTCCTGGCCGACAGGTATGTGTTAGGAGCACTACCTCGTGGTCCTCCGACCACGGGTGGGCCCAGAAGCCTGTCTGGGGCCTACCACAGCGGCGAAGGAATGGTCCTGTGCTGTCTGTCCTACGTGAAGAAGCTGGACAACTGAGAAGATCCCAGGGGAGGACCCGTCATGGAAGGATCATGCAGAGTGCTGGTCTGGAGAGGGGCCCGGTGACTCAGTTGGAGGGCGCATCCTAAAGTTAACCTACCACATAGTACTGCTTAAAGGTTCTAGTGCTGTGTTTGCTGTGCATCGTTAAACCATTACATCCTGTGGCAGAGGATCGTACGGGTTTCCATTACATTCAAGTCTGTGGCAGAGACTTTTGTTCGTGCTGCGTATCGGTTGCTAGGTTAGTGAGAGAAACCTATCCGAGCGGGTAAAGTTTCAACTCTAAAAGGAGAGTACATTCATCTACAAGATTCCAATTGCTAATACTACACTAAGAAAAGGTATTTGAACTTCCCTGCAACTCTTCTTCTACCTCTTTCCTGCTACTTCCTTCAGTTACTCTTTATTAAAACCTTGGAAAAGATACTCAAATGTCCAGTGCCTACATTGTCTGGTATTAAGCTCAACGGGACCCTAGACCCGGTTCTGATGAAATTGAGGTAACGAAGGTGACGGTAATGCCGCGTACACACGGTCGGACTTTCTATCCTACTTGGTCCGGCACACTTTCCGACGGACTTTGTCCGCCAGGTGCGCCGGACTTTAAAACGGACGGACTTGCCCACACATGCCGGGACTTTCCGGCGGGCTAAGTCCGCCCGTCTTTCCGACGGACTTTCGCCGGAGTTCCGGCAGACTTTCAGAATGAACGGACTTGCCCACACACGGACAAGTCCGTTCATTTTGACGGGTGCGACGGGACTAGCAAAGGATGTCAATCTTGCCGCTTTTATCGGCGAGATTGACACCTTGCAAGCCCCGTTGCGGGGCATACCAGGCACGCAGCCTGGCCGGTCAGGAAAGGGGGTGGGGACGAGCGAGCGCCCCCCCTCCTGAACCATACCAGGCCGCATGCCCTCAACATGGGGGGTGGGTGCTTTGGGGGAGGGGGGCGCCCTGCGGGCCCCCCCACCCCAAAGCACCTTGTCCCCATGTTGATGAGGACAAGGGCCTCTTCCCGACAACCCTGGCCGTTGGTTGTCGGGGTCTGCGGGCGGGGGGCTTATCGGAATCTGGGAGCCCCCTTTAATAAGGGGGCGCCCAGATCCCGGCACCCCACCCTATGTGAATGAGTATGGGGTACATGGTACCCCTACCCATTCACCTAGGGAAAAATTGTAAGTAATAAAACACACTACACAGGTTTTTAAAATATTTTATTACACAGCTCCGGGGGTGGGGATCTTCCTCCGGCTTCGGGGGTCTTCTTCCGGCTTCGGGGGTCCCTCCGCTTCATCTTCTCCCGGCGTCCGGTTGGTTCTTCTCCGCTCTCTTCTCCCGGTGTTCCAGTTCTTCGGCCGGCTCCTCTGCTGTCTTCATGCCGCTCTCTTGCCAGCAGAGGTCCGGACTTCTGGGCTTCTTGTCTTCTCTTCCCCAGATGTTGACACGACGCTCTCTCCTGCTGGACTGCTCTCCGAGGGCTGCGTTGTGACTTATATAGGCGGAGACCCCGCCCCCTTTTGATGTCACAGTCCCTGGGCATGCTGGGAGTGTGACGTTTTAGGGGGCGTGGTCACTGGGTGATGTTGGCCACGCCCCCTAAAACGTCACAGTCCCAGCATGCCCAGGGACTGTGACATCAAAAGGGGGCGGGGTCTCCGCCTATATAAGTCACAACGCAGCCCTCGGAGAGCAGTCCAGCAGGAGAGAGCGTCGTGTCAACATCTGGGGAAGAGAAGACAAGAAGACAAGAAGCCCAGAAGTCCGGACCTCTGCTGGCAAGAGAGCTACCTGAAGGCAGCAGAGGAGCCGGCCGAAGAACTGGAACACCGGGAGAAGAGAGCGGAGAAGAACCAACCGGAGGCCGGGAGAAGATGAAGCGGAGGGACCCCCGAAGCCGGAAGAAGACCCCCGAAGCCGGAGGAAGATCCCCACCCCCGGAGCTGTGTAATAAAATATTTTAAAAACCTGTGTAGTGTGTTTTATTACTTACACTTTTTCCCTAGGTGAATGGGTAGGGGTACCATGTACCCCTTACTCATTCACATAGGGTGGGGGGCCGGGATCTGGGGGCCCCCTTATTAAAAGGGGCTCCCAGATTCCGATAAGCCCCCTGCCCGCAGACCCCGACAACCAACGGCCAGGGTTGTCGGGAAGAGGCCCTTGTCCTCATCAACATGGGGACAAGGTGCTTTGGGGTGGGGGGGCCCGCAGGGCGCCCCCCTCCCCCAAAGCACCCACCCCCCATGTTGAGGGCATGCGGTCTGGTACGGTTCAGGAGGGGGGGCGCTCGCTCGTCCCCACCCCCTTTCCTGACCGGCCAGGCTGCGTGCTCGGATCGGGGTCTGGTATGGATTTTAGGGGGACCCCACGCCGGTTTTTCGGCGTAGCGAGGTTCCCTTTATAATCCATACCAGACCTAAGGGCCTGGTATGCACCGCGCTCGCCGCAATAGGAAGATTTGTTTTTCCTATTGCAGCGAGCGCAAGATGCAATACCCTGCCCTCGTGTCGTATTTGGTCCGTCGGACCAGCCTACACACGAGCGGGCTTTCCGTCGGACCAGCACACACACGAGCGGACATTCCGCCCGAAACTGAGTCCGACGGAAAGATTTAAAACTTGTTTCAAATCTAGGTCCGGCGGGCTTTTGGGAAGAAGTCCGCCGGAAAAGTCCGCCGCCGCCCACACACGGGCGGATTGTCCGGCACACTCTGGTCTGCCACACCAAGTATGCCGGAAAGTCCGACCGTGTGTACGCGGCATAACAGCCCGCTTTAAACCAGCAGCTCCACCGTGAGTTATTGTTACACTTACAACAGAGGGTTATTATATATGCATATCCGGGGTTTATTGGGGGTAGCGACTTCATCTCCCCATGGTACAAAGTGTATAGAATTGTCCAAGGATAAAGCATCAGCTCTATATATCCCTGATCATATGCAGCCTCAATCTCCCATGCAGTATCCCGGCTTCTTCCTAATATAATTAGGGCAGATCCACCAAAGTAGCCTTACCCTAGGGCCTCCTAGAGTGCATAGACAAAATATATGCAGATATGTATTATGGGTTATAAAGAACCCCCCCCCCAGGGAAAATAGTTTTAATTTGTTATTAATCCGTTTTCTAATGAAAGGCAATATTTACATATACTGTACATACGATTTTGTGTGGTTGATACAGTGCCTAAAAATTCCCATTTTCTATGGTCTCTATTTTGTTCTGAACTTCCATGGTGGAGCCATCGGCACATTCCTTCCTTCTTTGGTTTTAATATACAGTGGCATATATACGTGACACAATTTCTGTTGTGTGCTACCAGTCAGTATGGCATTACCCATCTCCAAAAACCTATAAAGCTATTTGTTCTTTGTACTTATGTTTTTACTTACTTTTCAGACAGCAATTTGCGCCATCTTTTTGACTCCTCTGATGAAGAGTCCTCAAAACGCGTTAGATGTCATATACTATGCCTGTACATACTTCTTTGTAACAACACTGTTATATTAGTATTCCTATGGCCACATATGTGTATTTTCAGACATGTGTTTTAACTTTTGTATCAATAAATGTTACATTTTAATAAATTTTGACTACCTTTGAAAGGGCCTACGTAGTCCCAATCCCAGAGGCTTATCTGTTTGCTATTGTCTAAATCTGGGATGATGGCACTATACAACTCTAGGCCAGATTATTTCTTAGTCATATAACTGGTGTGGCGGTGATCAGGGATACTGACTGGTGACAGTATGTAAAAAAAAAAAAAACTGAATTTTTTTTTTTAACATACTGTGACCAGAGCAATACAGTGTTACCATAGTAACACCGTACAACTAGGGGGAAGAGATCAAGATTGTTTATTTTTGGTTTTTTTTACACATTATGAGTGCTTAAAGCAATGAATTTCACTGGTATAAGCAACCATTTTTACTAAATAAATTGATTCATTCACTGCTTACTGTTGTGATTAGCTGTCATTGGTCACAGCTAATCACATGGTACAAATGGGCTGTACTGGGCCCTGTCTGTACCATGTAATTACTGTGACCACTCACAGCTAGCAACACAATTTGTACACAATTAATGGCATGAATCAAAGCTATTCGTTGTTTACAATTATCATGTGATCTACGGTGCTTAGTCACAGCAATCACATTGTACCGTCAGTGGGCCAGTACACTTGTTCAGTCATCCTGAACACAACATGTCACAGATCGCGCTGCAACACGGCCTGTACCAGGAGGACAGTCATATGACATCCACCCAAAATGTGGTCCTGCTCAGTCATTATTTGACAATAGGCAGGGCGGCAAGGGGTTACTTATAAAAAGTGTAAATATGTGGACAAGACAATCGCGCTGTCTCTTTAAATATTGTGTTAGCAGCTGACACAGAAAGGATCTATTTGCAAAAGAAACTATATATAAAGAAAGTGTAGCGCTAATATGATGTCAAACGTGATGGACAACACATAATGTAACTGCTTGTGCAATACAATAACCCTACGTGTAAGGGAACACAGTGATGTCATGACACTGCACAGCAAAATAGTATGATTAAATCACTAGTGTGGTGACATCAAATGCTAAATAGCAAGACAAAAATATCTATATAATTATAATGAGATCATAAAAACCCATGTAATCATATAAATCAATGTGAACTATCAAATAGTTGAAATTGATAGCAAATAGTGAAACAAAAGGTGAAACAAAAATTGTTATGTGCATTCATAAAATAATATGAAAGTCCATATATGATGACATAGTGACTTTGGTGCAGACAGTTGTCAGTAGATAATCCACCACCGATATATATAAGGCTTACCGGAAAGGTTGAACCCAAATAGGCGTACGCCTAATGAGTCAATAAGGCTTGTGGTGTAATACACCCAGGGGGATCTTTCAGCAATGCAAACGGTATCCAATGGAAGAGAGAAACTTCTATGGTCCTTCACAGTACTTTTCATGTGGATACCCACCAGAGGGGTAATGGCCAGAGGATAGATCGAAAACTTTTCCTCCCGGTATATATTTATGTAGCGCACTACTCCCTTGGGAGCTGCTGTTAGTTCATACCTTTCTGTCAGTGGCTCTCCGTTGTCCTCCCCTGCACAAAAATCACAACAGCAGACAGTCCAGTAACATTAGAACATAAACTTTATTATTTTCCTTGCAGCATGTTAGAAAAAGAACGTGCAATATTTACAGTCTATGTCTCCAGGACGTATGGGTTGCCATTCTGAATCTTTGGTTCCTTTAATAGTAGTTATATCCTTTTCCCTTAATGAACTGACCAGTGCCTCTCTGAAAAACACCTTGGTATGTGGATGTTAGAAGTACCAGGCCTCACCTGCCTATCTCGACTCCTGCAATCCTCCCAGATCTACTTCATCCTTTTAGCAACTGCTTCCTGCTCCGCATGTCCAAAACCATCCCAGCCGGTGACGTCTGGCCCATTGCTCCCGGAGTTTCTTTCGGTGACTTAAGGTGATGAATCATCCAGCACTGAGGTATCTGAACCCTTAGGCCTTCAGGTTCAAGTTCTGCTATCCAGCACTTAGAGCATTACACCCCCAGGCCTTCAAGCCTGCTCCTTGCTGATCACATCTTTGCAGCCTTTCTGGATTCAATTCCCATCTCCAACCACCCCAGGAAACATGTGACCTTGTGAGTTTTTATAACTGTCCCGCATCTGCCCAAGCAAAACAATGATTGTCTCAGAGCGGTCTCCAAAAACTACCTGCCACTCTGCTCCCTCAGTCCACCCACTTTCCAGGACATTTCAGGGAAAGTAATGGAAATCTTACAGGGCAGAGTGTAGGTGGCCAAATCTCAAATCTCCCAACCAAATCAACCAACCAGTCTAACCAACAGGGTAAAACACTGGCAACTTTACCTGACACTAATCCTAACTAACTAACTAGCACCCACCTAAAGGTGGTGGGCGCTACATTTATGGGGAGGGGCTCTGCTGATGGCACTGCGTCACTTTATTACCATAGCAAAGCGATTTTTATCTTCATGAAATGTGAGTGTTCCCTTTTTATATACATTAAATGATTTTTTATTAAAATGGAATTACACTATATGGCCTATTCCTTCTTCTTCTTATAAATATATACCCGGGAGGAAAACTTTGATCTATCCTCTGGCCATTACCCCTCTGGTGGGTATCCACATGAAAAGCACTGTGAAGGACCATAGAAGTTTTTCTCTTCCATTGGATACCGTTTGCATTGCTGAAAGATCCCCCTGGGTGTATTACACCACAAGCCTTATTGACTCAGGCGTACGCCTATTTGGGTTCAACTTTTCCGGTAAGCCTTATATATATGGGTGGTGGATTATCTACTGACAAACTGTCTGCACCAAAGTTTTTCAAGTCACCATGTCGTCATAAGCAAAAGATTGCCGCTCCAATCCCTCAAATCCGTATCAAGACACCCGCCCTAATGGAACTCACAGGCAGTGCTGGGACAAGGTAATTTAGCGCCCAGGGCGAAGACACCAAACTGCGCCCCCCCCCCCCCCCCCACACACACACACACACACACACAAGATGTATGAGCATCATGTGTTAGCAAATCCCCCCCCCTCCAAAAAAAATAAAAAATTGAGCACTAATAGGCATACTTAGCCCCAAACACAAATAATACCCCCATATCATCCTCACTAGCATAAATTCTCCCACCCCATCCCCATTTCTAACATCCACAATATTTCCTATCCTAGCACAAATCCCGCCCCCCCCATCACCTCTTCTAGCACAACCCCCCTCCTAGCACAAACCCCCCCCCCCCCATCTCCATGGCACAAATCCTCCCCCCATCTCCATGGCACAAATCCTCCCCCCATCTCCATGGCACAAATTCTCCCCCCTCCCCCCAACAGAACAAATCCCCCCTGCTGGCAAAAATCCTCATCCTCCCAGCACATATCCCCCACTTAGCACAAATCCTCATTCTCCCAGCACATATATTACCCCTGTCACCCCCCAAAATCCCCCTCCTAGCACAAATCCTCCCCCCAAATTTCCCTTCTGGAACAAATACCCCCAATCATCCCTACTAGCATAAATCCCCCCCCCCAATCCCCATTTCTAACAGCGCCAATATTTCCTATCCTAGCACAAATACCCCCCCCCAATACCCCTACTAGAAAAAAAAATCTTATCCTGGCACCCCTCAAATTCCCCATCCTAGGAGAACCCACCCCCAGAATTCCCTTCCTAACACAACAGCACAAATACACCCCCCCATATCATTCCCACCTGAGAAGTAATCCTTTTCTACCTACACTTGTGTCCTCAGTGCAGCTCTCCCTTCCCTCAGCTTGGCAGCAGCTTTCCTCACACACAGACCTCGGATACAGTGCAGCACAGCGCTCTGTGATGCCCATCTTCTGACGTTCCTTCTCATGTTGTCCTGTCAGAGCTGAGGAGGAGCCCATTTCTAAACTTGCCTGTGCGGCAGCTAGCGGGAGAGTTCCCGCTGCTGAAGGGGACCGGGATCACGGCTCAGAGATGCCCGCCTCCCACCCACACTGCTTTCCACTTTCAGCTAGAGCCAGGCTCCTCTAGGTTGCAGCACCGCCACAGCTCTCTCTGCGCTCCTCTGAGTCCTCCCACCCTGCCTCCGGCCGTGAGTGACCTCACGCCGTCGGCCGGAACTAAGAGGCTCCTCCGTAGGGGGAGTAAAAAGTGAAGCTGACAGGGAAGGGTGGTGAAGCCAGGGCTTGTTGTGCCAGATGCAGGAGCGCACTCGGCACACTTACAGGCAATGTTCCGGGTACAGCGAGACTGGCTAGTGTGTATAATGACAGGCGTTAAGCACATTGCCAGCACTTCACCTGCGCCCCCCCTCCTATAGAAAATCGTACCGCCCAGGGCATCCGCCCCTTCCGCCCCTGCCTTGTACCGGCCCTGCTCACAGGTGCTGGCTCTGCACAAGCTTGAGGAAAGAGAAAAATATCCTGGATGGCCGCACACCATAGAAGACATCTTTATTGATATGAAGAAATAAAATCCAAATGCAGTCACCTCATGTACAGGGAGGAACAGGAAAGACAGCTAACATGTTTCACGCCCCATCATGGCGCTTATATGGACTTTCATGTTCTTTTATGACTGTGCATAACAATTTTTGTTTCACTTTTTGTTTCCCTATATTGCTACAGATTTCAACCATTTGATAGATCACCTTGATTTATATGATTACATGGGTTTTTATGATCTCATTATAATTTATATAGATATTTTTGTCTTGCTATTTAGCATTTGATGTCACCACACTGGTGATTTAATCATACTACAGTATTTTGCTGTACAGTGTCTTGACATCACTGTGTTCCCTTACACGTGGGGTTATTGTATTGCACAAGCAGTTACATTATGTGTTGTCCATCACATTTGACATCATATTAGTGTTACACGTTCTTTATATATAGTTTTTTTACTTATAAAAAGAAATTAACTAGCAAGTCCCCAATAAAAATTAAAGACAACATAAAGAAAAGTTAAAAAAGGGACACCTTTTGGCACACAGTATGTAGACAAAGGATAGGTCCCTCCCACATCCCTGATTACATGCATTCCAAAGATCTAAAAGGCAGAATGCAATTTTAAAAAAAGGCTATTGCATTTTTAGCGTCTTTTAGACTTCAATGGAAGGTACCTTTTGGTGCATTTTTCAAACAGGCCACCAAAGATGCAGCAAGCAGGAATGTTTAAAAATGCAGTTCAGAGATGTGAACAGATAGAATTTAAAGGGAACTACTTTTCATGTGCTTTTGTCTTGCTGTAAAGGTGTGTTTTAGCGCAGAAAAAGCACACTAGTGTGAACAGAGCTTATGATTGGCTAAGGCATTTGAACTGGCTTTTCAAAATAACAAATGCAGTAAAATAGCGCATTTTGTGAGATGTACACATCAAACCAAAATTAAGGACAACTGAGGCTGCAGGAGGGACAGTGGTATTGGATCTCAAATGAGGGACAGTCCCTCCAAGTGTTGGGAGCTATGCTTCCATAAAATGTTCACAGTCCCTGACCATCTCCTGTGCAATGTCCGCAGACCTTGACCATCTCCTGTACATTGCAAAAACATACACAAGAGAGCGCAAACGCCTAGTGCATTACCATCAAGAGCTCTGAGGAACGGGGTTTGTCCCCCGAAACACGTAAGCTCTTCCACCGTATGACAATAGAGTCACCCACCTCACCAGCTGGAGCCGCTTATATGACAAGCTTGATTTTATTCCTACTTTGTGAGTATAACACTGTTGTGTGTTTTTAATAAATGGTTTTGGTGGTAATGCACTAGGCGTTTGCGCCCTCTTGTGTATGTTTTTTGCAATGTTTAATGGACCGCCCAGTCTGAGGAGGTTGCATCGTTGAAATCATTGCCATAGTCCTGTTTTTGAGGAAGCCTTGGGATTGAGTCCTGGATGGTGTTTTTGGTTCATCTCCTGTACATTGCCTGTAGTCCCTGACTGCCCCTTGCACAACATCTGCAGTCCCTGAAATTCTCCTGAACAATGTCCACAGTTCCATACCATCTCCTGTACAATGTACACAGTCCCTGACTGAGTGTTATAACCCCTCAGATTTTTTAGTTTTTTTTTGCCACCTGTGCCAATTGGGAAAATGTATTCTTACTTCCTGTCCCATATCTACAACAGTAAGTGAGAGGAAATCCCTCCAAAGCGAGGGAATCCGTGGTTGTCACCAGAACTAGTGTCTTTATTGGAAGATTTCCCCCTCTATTCCTGTTCTGGTGACAAACCAAAATCTGGCATTTTCTTTCATGCTCGGCAATAACAGTAAACAGGACAAATAGAGAGGGTGATGCTCCCTTAAGCCTAGTACACACAGGCTGAATGTCGGGCAACATCGGCCAGTTCAATAGAAACCGGCTGACATTCGGCCCGTGTGTACTGCAGCCAGTCCGAAAAAGGTCTGCCGATAGCCTCCCGATCGGCACATCGGCTCCCGATCAGAACACAATAGAACAGCAGGAGGGATCACTGTACTAACATTGCATAATTAGTACAGCAGCTCCGACCTCCATTCACACCTGAGCGTTTCAAAGTCACGCGTTTTTACAGCGATTTTGCTTTGTTTGTTTACCGCAATTTTGCCGTGTTTTTGTCACAATTTTGTTCAGATCACTAATGTAAAAGGCAGAAAAACGCCTGTAATCTGCTCCAAAGAAGCTCATGTTCTTTTTTGAGCTTAGGGCGTTTTTCAGGCGTTTTGCTTCAGGTGACAAAACACTCAGATGTGAACAGGTGCCATTGAAATGAATGGGATTTTGGTTGTTGGGCGTTTTTTGCAGGCGTTTTACGAGCTGAAAATGCTCTGGTGTGAATGGAGCCTTAGGCTCCATTCACACTTTACGCAGCAGAAACGCACTTTCCCACTTGCTTTTTATCTTGCATGTTTTTCAATTATTTCCACTTATTTACTTGAATGGGCTGCCCTATGTGCAACAAGTGTGCCAAAGAATCTCTGGAACTTTTTCAGGCATGCAGCATTGCGTGTGTTTTTTCCAGCATGCATTTTGGGGTGTTTAGTGCATTTGCCACATGACAAAATGCATAACAAAATGTGTGCGTCTGCTAACAGTGTTTTGGGTGCCATTAACTATTAATGGCATGGGAAGTGTGATGCAGCATGTTTTTCACATATTTCTGAAATGTGAGGAAAAACGCATGTTTCCTGTGCATTTTGTCAGGAAACACAAAGTGTGAAAGCAGCCTAAAGCCTCGTACACACGATCGGATTTTCAGACGGGAATTGTGTGATGACAGGCTGTTGGCGGAAAATCCGACCGTTTGTACGCTCCATCAGACAATTGTTGGCCAAGTTTCCGTGGACAAATGTTGGATGGCAGGTTTATAAATTTTCCACGGACAACGGTGTGTTGTCAGATTTTCCGAGCATGCGTACACAAGTCCGTCGGACAAAAGTTCAAAGTACAAACACGCATGCTCGGAATCAATGCTCACCAAAAACAACATTAGCAAAAGGCGCCCAAAGGGTTACGCTAAAGAGATGAAAAACCACGTAGTACTTCACTACGTTTGTGTTTGTTGGCCAACAATTGTGTGCCGTTTGGATGCAAGACAAGTCCGACGCTTTGTCTGCGGAAAATCCGTTTGTGTGTATGAGGTTTTAGGGGCACACAGAATTACAACATGACAGGTGTTCTAATCCCTCTCCACACTATCCAAAAGATATATAAAAAAACGTATACTTTAACCTGTTGCCACCTGCGCTATAACCGAATGATGGCTACAGTGCGGGCTCACTTTGCCGGGGATCGCGCTTCCCTCTGTGATTGCTGATTCTGAAGGACTCAGCTGATCACAGATCAGGGTAATGGGCCAATCACAGCGGCTCTTTACCACCGGATCAGCTGTGTCCAATGACAGCTGATCACGGATGTCAACACAAGCCGGTTATCGGCTTCTTTCTCCTCACGCTTCCAGATGAGAGCTGTTTACTGGCTTGTGTTAAAGGGACATCGGCAAAGATAATCAGGGCACTATCAGTGTCCTGATTATCAGTGCAGTCCTAACAGTGCCCACCAGTGCTGCCAAACAGCGTCACCTATCAGAGCCCATCTGTGCCGCCTATCAAAACCCATCAATGCAGCCTCATCAGTGCACATCAGTGCAGCCTATCAGTACCACCTATCAGTATCCATCAGTGCAGCCTCATCAGTGCAACCTATCACTGTTGCATATCAGTGCAGCCTCATCAGTGCCCATCAGTGAAGAAGAAAAATGACCTGTTTGCAAAATTTTATAACAAACTAAATGTTTTTTGTCTTTTTTTGTTTATTTAGCCAAAAAAAAAATTCAGGGGTGATTAAAAAAAAATCAAAAAAAGCTCTATTTGTGTGAATAAAAATTATAAAAATGTCAACCAAATGGATACAGTGTTGCATGACCGCGCAATTGTCATTCAAAATGTGACAGCACTGAAAATTGGCCTGGGCAGGAAGTGGGTGAAAGTGCCCAGTAGGTAAGTGGTTAATAAAGCAGCACATTATATAGTATAGAGTTGAGGTAAAACAAAAAAACAAAAGAAAAACTGATCTGTCATGTCTTCTATAATCTATCAGCACCAGCTGATAAGACGTACACATAGGACACGCTGCTAGCAGCACGGGAAGGGTTACTACAGGCTTGCTGGTGATTCCCGCCCCTCTGAGTGTTATTATAGACAAGCTCGGTGACCAATCACAGCGCTCCTACAGCACGTTGCTTCTCCAATGAAGTAGACGGAGTTCAGAAGAGGGCGGAGTTAAGGGAAAAGGTTGTTTTAATATCCCGGGCGTTGGTAGAAGTGGAAGGCTGCAGTTGTCTGGGGTGAGTTATGGGAGAACGGTGTATGGAGGTGTATGGGGGGTGCTAGGTGTAGAGGTGAGGGACACATGGAGGGTGCTGTGCATTGCTCGGTGTCTTCTCCAGGCTCTATACTTCCCGCAGTCACAAGAAGAAGTAGTTCAGTAGTTGCTCCTACACTGTGCTGGCATGTGATTTCCCAGAAGAGCTGACCAGATAAATGTATTAGAAATACCACACCATCTTCTCTATCTTCTGGTAACAACTTTTTAAACTTATATTAAAGTGTCACTATAGGCACAACTCTTTTTTTTTTTTTTTTTTTTTTTTTAAGGGTAAGGGAGGGTTATAACCCCTGTCAGGTGTGTGCTGTTTTTATTTTTTGTCATTGTGTCCCTTTTGGGGAAAACTCACTTTACTTCCTGTCCCAAAACAGGAAGTGAGAGGAAATCCCTCCAGTGTATGGAAATCCTGGCGTGCCACCAGAACTAGTGTCCCCATTGGAAGATTTCCCCACCGACTTTTCTGGGGAAAATCCAGAGTTTGGGATTTTCTTTTGATGAGAACAGTAAACAGGACAAATAGAGAAGGTGGATCTTCTCAATGGGGACATGGACCACAATAAAACCTGACAGGCGAGCGAATCCTCTCCGCTTTATCCAAAACGAAAAAAAAAGAAAACTTTGGACTTCAGTTACACTTTAACCTGTATAGACAAATGACGGCAGAGCGGGCAGATCTTGTTCTGGGACGACGTTGCCCAGTTTAGCTACGATCGTACCGTGTGCCTGGGACGTGGGGCGATCCCGATCTCGGCAAAGATCACAGCCGGTAAAGGAGATTCCGTTTATCGGCTCTTCTCGCCTCACACTGACAGAAGGTGAGATGAGGAGAGCCAATCAGCGTTTTTTTCCTCGGACATGTAAAGGTAATCCGGGCGCTGATTACAATTCTGCCCCAACAGTGCCCATCAGGTGACACCAGTCAATCAGTGTAGCCTCATCAGCCCACATCAACAAAGAAGAAAAATGTACTTATTTTACAAAATTTTCTGACAGAAACTAAAACTTTTTTTAGTTGTGTGTGTTTTTTTTTTTTTCACCAAAATTTTTGATCTTATTTTTTGCAAAAAAAAAAATCAAAAACCCAGCGGTGTCACCAAAAGAAAGCTCTATTTCTGTGAAGAAAATGGCAAAAAATGAATTTGGTTACAGTGTTACATAACCACGCAACTGTCATTCAAAGTGTGAGAGAGCCGAAAATTGGCCTGGACTGGAAGGGGGGTGAAAGTGCCCAGTATTGAGGCGGTTAATGCAGATGTTTGTATTAGACCCCTTTCACACTGGGGTGGTTTGCAGGCGTTATTGCGCTAAAAATAGTGCCTGCAAACCGACCCAAAACAGCCGCTGCTGTTTGTTCAGTGTGAAAGCCCGAGGGCTTTCACACTGAAGCGGTGCGCTGGCAGGAGAAGAAAAAATCTCCTGCAAGCCGCATCTTTGGAGCGGTGAAGGAGCAGTGTATTCAACGCTCCTTCACCGCTCCTGCCCATTGAAATCAATGGGACAGCGCGGCTATACCGCGGCAATACCGCGGCCTATAGCCGCGCTGTACGAGTGGTTTTAACCCTTTTTCGGCCGCCAGCGGGGGGTTAAAACCCCACCGCTAGCGGCCGAATATCGCGGTAAAACAGCGCTAAAAATAGCGCTGTTTTACCGCCGACGCCCCCTACCGCCCCAGTGTGAAAGCAGCCTTAGTGAATAATTATACCACCACTGAAGAGAGAGAATATTCTAACTTGGAGCCCAACTCCAGACAACAATGCAAATTCCCCCACCCACTCTGAGCCATGATTTAACCATTTACCGTACGTCACGAGACTTTCATTGGTTATATTGGGATGATGTCTCATCCCGGTATTGGTTTTTAGAGCTGAAAATGCTGTTTTCAGTAAAAGCTATCCTAACGGCTAAATAGCCACTGAAATGCTTTTACAAGCGTCAGAGGGGTACACCCCCTTTCCCATGCTCTCTCGCCCCACCAGGGAACCGCCCAACGATCTCTATAGTCTAAGAAACCAAAAGAAATGCTTATTTTGTCACTTCTGGTTTTGCCGGTTGTCAACCATTACTGCTTTGAAAAAGATGTCGGATCATACAGATCTTGCTGTGAACTGAAGCATATAAGGGCAGAGGAGACATCTGGGGTTTACTGCTTTTCACTGCCAGGTTTGTACTTTGTACGGACCTGACAGCAGAGGGGTTTTACACACAATCCAGTGGCTGGAGCCACCGAGATTGCCTACTAGTTTTACACACAGACAACTGCCTGTCAGGTGGATGCATTCAGGTGGCTGCCCTGCCACCAATTTTCTTCCACACGCCCCCACCCCCAGTGTTACGATACTCTAAGTAATTTTTGTCGGGTGACAATCACAGAAAAATCACGCAAACAGAATTGTGGGATGCCTGTCGCCCAATAGAAGTACAAGAACTTCTTTTGGGTGACAGGCGTCCCATGACTTTACCGCGATTGTCGTCTGACAAATTGCTGCAAAATCGCGCCAAGATCAGGGTGCCATTGAAAGTGACAGGGATCGCATGGGTGCCCTGAGATTTGCCGCTATTTGGAATTGCGGGCGGAATTGCCAAGATTCGGAACGCCAAGACGTGAAGAAGTAAAACATTTGTTTCAGCTTTGGATAGCATGGAGAGGGATTACATTACCTATCAGTTTTTATTGCTGTCTGTTCCTTCATTAGGGAGATTCACCCTCTCTATTTTTCCTGTTTAGTTATCACTAAAATTAAAAGAAAAGCCCAATTTTTGGGCTGTCACCAGTGACACCAGAACAGTAAGGCCCCTTTCACACATGCTGTCCGTTTTTCATCCATCCGTTGACAGATGAAAAATGGACATCAATTCATATCTATGGAAAAACGGACGTAAATGGATGATCATCCATTTACATCAGTTTACATCTGCATCCGTCATTGTCTGTTTTTTGAAACTGATCAAAGTTCCGTTTTTTTTTTTTTTTTTAACGAAAGAAAAATACAGTAGATCGGAAGGAAAACAGATGTAAACTGACAAATGGTCAGTTTTTCATCCGTTTTTGCATTGGTAGTGTAAGTAAAAAAAAAAAGCGGATGAAAAACGGATGTGCGATCAGACGTTGCATGTTATTCGAACCACATTGCTGTGATCACATGCGATCTCTGTGCGATGTGAATTCAGCCATACAAACTGTGTGGCTGAAATCGCATCGCATTCGCACCAAAATGGTACAGCACCCTTTTTTTAGTCTGTACTGGATTCGGATTGCAGGGGTGTGAACACCCCTGCGATCCGATTCCTGCACCATTTGACACTTCACAGTGCGATCTGCGAACTGATCTGGGGGTGTCATTAACTTTACATTGACATCCCCAGCAGTTTGCATATCTGTGTGAACCAGTGTGTGATGTGGGAACCGGCACTGAATTGCATGGTTTTCAGCATCGCACCAGTGTGAACCGGAACTAAAGCCTCATACACGCATTTAAAAGCTTTGCTTAAGCCCCTTTTCACACTGGGGCGGTTTGCAGGCGTTATTGCGCTAAAAATAGCGCCTGCAAACCGACCTAAAACAGCCGCTACTGTTTCTCCAGTGTGAAAGCCCGAGGGCTTTCACATTGAAGTGGTGCGCTGGCAGGAGAGGAAAAAAAACTCCTTCAAACAGCATCTTTGGAGCGGTGAAGGAGCGGTGTATTCACCGCTCCTGCCCATTTAAATCGATAGGGCAGCGCGGCTATACCGCCGCTGTAGCGGCGCTATGTGAGTGGTTTTAACCCTTTTTGGCCGCCAGTGGGGGTTAAAACCGCACCGCTAGCGGCCGAATACCGCCGCTAAAACGGCGTAAAGCGACGCTAAAAATAGCGCCGTTTTACCGCCGACACCCCCACCGCCCCAGTGTGAAAGGGGCCTTAGAGGTGATTTCCTTATTTTTTTTTTAATTTTTTTTTTACAGTCTTTAAAGGCCCTTCTGTTAGCCTGTGTGCCCTTGCGCACACAAGCTTTTAGATCAGGGGTAGGCAACCTAAGGCCCCTTTCACACGTGCGGATCCGTGTTGATCCGACCCGTGAACCTCCGCTTGCTCAGTGGGGATCGCTCCGTTTTTCCCCAGCTGAGCCGGCGGATGACAGGGCGGGACCCGCACACTGTGCAGGGACCGCCCTGTCAGATCTCCGCTCTCCCCTATGGGGGATCGGAGGAACACGGACCGTCTGTCCGTGTTCATCCGATCCGCTCTGCAGACGGATAGAAAAATAGGATTTTCTTCCGTCTGCAGAATCGGACAAGAGCGGAGCCGGACGACATCGGGTGTTAGCGGATGTACATCCGCTGACACCCGCTATCCCATAGGGATGCATGTATGTCCGTATTTCATCCGAAAACGGATGGATGAAATACGGACATACGGTCCGCACGTGTGAAAGGGGCCTTAAAGAGGCGGAGATCTACCTGAGCAACATGGGAGAAGTCAAAGATCACCGGGTACAGTGTTGCCTTCTACCTGATTTAAACCCCTAAATGCCGTACTACTGTGTCGCAATTGTGTGCGTTGCACGGTTATCGTGGGTTTAAATTAGGTGGTGAGGAGACAACATATCTCCTGCTCACCACCTGTCAAACACACTCGGATTGTTTTTCAGAGGAGAAGCAGTGCCTGTTGCACTTGTGAATGAGCCCTTAGTTGCATTTGGCAACGGCATCCTTAGGGCTTGTTCATACATAGTTTAGGGGTGGTAAAACTGCGGTTGAGTTGTCGTCTTACCACCCTCTATCCCTATTCCCTCTAGCTGCTGAGGCAGCAGCCAAAGGTGTACACATTCTGCAGCAGAAATTAAGCCCCCTGTTGCTTTTGGTGGGTGCTACTGCTTACCAATTGTGACTCATTCAAGTAAATGTGGCCATTCTGCAAGTGCCCCGTAACTGCTGCTTCTGCAGGGTCTGAGGGATGAAAGCAACACAACGCTGCCTGCTTTAACCCCTTGTTTGCTGTACTCACAAGGTTGCAGCACCCTTCAGAGTGGCCTCCATCACTTAATGGGTCACACTTGGCAGGTGCTACACCCGTTGCGAAACGCGTCGACGTAAGCTACATGCAGAGACGCCGTGTCGGTGACCCCAGATGCACCTCCTAGATGGTGAAGGAGCGGAGCAACGGAGACCCTCCGTACACGAAGCGGTGGAAAGAGCAGAACAGTAAGCATGCCCAGCGGAAGCTGCTACTGAACTAAAGTGCCGTGGAGCTACGAACAACAAACCGCTTAGCTACTAGGATATCTGATCCACTAGGAAGCGGAGAAACATCCAGCGCAGCGGGACGTGCAATTGTCTGACTATGGAGACTTCATATTCTCTGATAGCCGTCTTTTCACTCAAGCGCCGGTAACAGGGAAAAGCAAGGAACTTGTCCCATCCCAAATACACCGGAGTCCACATAAGGAAAAAAAGCGGTAACGTAGCACTAATGATTGCTTTATCCATTTGAAAAGCATCCCAGTCTAGCAATATGAAATGATATACATAGAAAAATCTTCATTGATTTGGGAGCTGTGACAAGCTGGGGATAATTAGAGGCACAAGGGATTGTTAATCCAATGCTTTCACTATTACTGCTTACCCGCATGCATGTAACCACTATCTGACAGATCTGTTTATGACTATGAACTGAATCTCTAGTAACATCTTGTATATCCAAACTTGGACTTTATCAACATAAGTACGGAACAGGAACCTGGATAACCAAAAATTTTTTAATGATAACTGTTATAACCTGGGGGATTTATACAGGTTTAGCCCCCATATACCTTTCGCTGCATAATTAATTGGTTTATTAACCACTCCTGAATATCTTGCATTAGTGTAGATACCATCTATTAAGCTTACTTAGGCCATCAGCATCCCTGGGGATCACCCTTGCCTAGCAAACCCCACCATACATAATATATATTAATTTTCTTTATTAATCTTTTAATAGCATTGGCAATTAGCCATAGAGTTTGCTATGCAAAGGTGAAATACATGAGGCGCCTGCATTGTATGTTATTTGTTGGTTTGTTTTAATGTATGTATTGTCAGTCCTATAATGTTTGTCTGTCACTTTGATACAACACCTGTTATGCAAAGCATGTGTAGTATCATTTTATGATAAGCTGTCAGAGGTCACAGAGTTGCTAACTAATGGAAAGTAACTAAATGTTTTTATACTAGTGAGTTTGAATTTCTAAACACTAATAAAAATTGGATATTTTTTACATATTATCTCTCAGACTGCCCTTTCTGACCAAAAGTAGCTATCTTTTTTTATCCAAGGGATACCCAATCTGTGGTTCTCCCAGGGATAATCTATTTTGTATGCGTTTGGTATAAGCTACGGCCAGAACCTCTAAGATGGAGGAGTGACAGAGAAAATATAAATTCCATAAACAATAGACGGTGAGTTACCATGTGGTCCTTTTGTAGTTGTTGGTCGTATAGGTGCTACGCCCACCAACCATGACAGGGCGTATAACTCCTGCTGTGACATGTGTACACCCCTGGACACTGCAGCTAAAGGGGGTGCGGTTGGGGTGGGGGTGATAAAAACACGTGTAAGCGATGAGGCTGCGTTCACACTGATATGCTGCGGTTTACATCTGCAACTTCCCTGGGTTTGCTGTGCTTTTCCTTAGACCTCTTTCACACTGGGGCGCGTTGCAGGAGCTCCAGTGCTAAAAATAGCGCCTGCAAAGCGCCCTGAAAGAGCCGCTCCTGTCTCTCCAATGTGAAAGCCCATGGGCTTTCAAACTGGAGCGGTGCGCTGGCAGGACGCTGAAGAAATTCTGCTAGCAGCATCTTTGGAGTGGTGAAGGAGCGATGTGTATACCGCTCCTGCCCATTGAAATCAATGGGCAGCGTGGCTATACTGCCGGTAAAGCGCTGCCGTAGCAGCGCTTTGCGGGTGGTTTTAACCCTTTCTCGGCCGCTAGGGGGTAAAAGCGTCCCGCTAGCGGCCGAATAGCGCTGCAAAATTGATGGTAAAGCGCTGCTAAAAATAGCGGCGCTTTACCGCCGATGCACCCACCGCCCCAGTGTTAAAGGGGCCTTAGACTTTTATTCTATTCTGCATTCAAGCGTTTTGGTGCCCTTTTAGAAAGTGCACATAACCTGCAGGTTATGATAGAAGTCTATGGCTAAACGCAGGAAAGCTGCAGGTACACTGCACTGCTCCTGCTGTGGGAAAACTGCAGCACATCAGTGTGAAAGCAGCCCTATACTATTCTGCCCATTGTATTGCTTCACTCTGACCTGAAGATCTCTTCTGCTGCTGGCACCACTCTGGAGACCGCTAGCCGGGATAGGAGATGGAGTACAGTTGGGATAGGAGCAGCACTACAGTGGAGACATCGGCTTATGCGGCTCTTGCTCCCTACTACAGCTCCAACTTTACAAGTAATTCCTCTGCATTGCACTTGCCATCTGCATTGTCTGATGCTCTAGGATGGCAGCCAGCAAGCCCAGACCGCGATCTACTGGTAGATCATTATCTACAGGTTGTTGACGCCCGGCTTAGATGCAGAAAAAAAATACTGCCAGTGTGTTTGGGAGAATAGTGTTTTGCTGCAAAAAATACCTGGTGCGCCTAAACGCCAGGCACATTTGCGTTTGAACATTTACTTATTCCAATGTCCAGAATAAAGCCATTTTGGACAATGGAATGAATGAACACCCAGACGCTTGAAATACATTTGGAAAATGCAGCTTTAGGCACGTTTTTAACACTGCTTTTTCCTCCCCTGGAGTAAAGGTGTCCAGTGGAGAGAAAAAAAAGGTCCTGTGTGCATGAGGCCGAAGGGTCTGTTCACATCAGCTGCTGCATTACAATGGCAGCTGGTGTGTGGCGCGATCACTGCACTGCCGGGTGACATTTTATACGCGGCTCACACTACTGCGGCTGCTATTTGATCCAATTTTCAGTACGATTATGTAGCGTGGTTTGCAAATGTTATGGGGCCTAAATTGTGCTGGAATTGCACCATGAGTAGTCTTTCCAAAATCGCTCCATGCTGTGCTGAATTAATGTGAGCAGGTACCATTGAAAACAATGTGGTGTTATTGTCATGCAATCCTGTGCAAATCAAGTTGCATCTGAAATCACACTAGTGTGAACCATGCTAAGTTGTATCGGTTGCCGCATAGTGCAGAGAAAAAATACAGCCTGTGCGGAAAGTATTTTTCCTTTTTGGCGCACACCTCTGCAACATAGTGGTGTGAATCAGGCAGATTGGAGACAGGGCATTTTACCTTGTCTTGCGGTGGGACAGCCACCTAACGCAGTCCCACTGCCCCTGATGTGAATGGGCTCTAATAGTGGGGATATCTTCAAATTGGGACACTAGTTCTGGTGACAACCAGGGATTCCCCAACTGTCTTGCCTGCTAAAGAAAGATATAGATACTTAAATCCACCATCTGGATCCCATGCTAGCACCATTTTCAACTGTGGGGGACCCCCAATCCAGATGTGAAGGTTATCTCTAGCCGTCCCACTCCCTTTAAAATTCTCTCACAGTGAAGTCACTACTTTTCTGGATCCTGAGAGGAGCCGCCACTGGATAGCCAAAAGGAAGCGTCAACTTCACACAGGCAGCAATGCGGGTACCTGAAGAAGGACCCCACCAGGAGAAAACAAAACAGAAGAGAAGTGAAGGATTGGGACCCAAAAGTCATGTGACTACAGGTTTATGTAATTAATAGGGTATTTAGATGTAATTTTAATAGTATATAATGTTTTTTTTCTAGCAATCAACTAGAGAAGAGAAGTGGTCTCCAAACAGCGGTCCATGGGCCAGATGCAGCCCCCTGCTTGCCTTTTTCTGGCCTTTGAGGCACTATTTCTTCCACTGATCTGAGGCTGTATTCCTCTCACTGCCACCAATGATGGGGCTTTGTTTACTTCCACTTCTACTCTGTCTGACCCCCTTAGTCTGAAGTACAGTAAACTGGCCCTTTGTTTAGAAATGTTGTAGAGGGTAGTGGGAGGGTTTTTTTTTTTTTTTTTGCCTGGAGCTGGGCTTTAGAGCAAGACTGTTACACCACTAATAGACATTTTTTACTTTTTCAAAATACCCCACCCCCTCAAGAAGCTACAGTGCTGTCATTTTTTTAACTCCACCCCAACCCTAGGCTTCATTCTTGCCTAGTTGAGAATGACGTCTCCACTCTTGAAGTCTTGTGTGGTATGCACATCATGAATTCTAGGCGTCATCCGCTCCAATACAGTGGCAGGAGGACGGCAGGCCTTGTGGTGAATCATCATAGGAAAAGGCAGCCAGTTCCTGATGGCAGAAGCAAAGAAAACCATGTGGCACCCATTATACAGCATGGATTAGTGGATCCCAGCAAAGCAACGCTGGATTTGCCAACCGTGTCAGTACTTTTTTTTTTTTTTTTTGAAGATAACCCAGCTTAACCTCCCTGGCGGTATGATTATTTCAGATTTTTGATGCTCAAAGCGGTACAATGTTTTGCATGGAAACTTGGCGTTTTTATATTGTAATTCTTAGGAATAACACACTTAAATCTGTCCAAACAAGAGTCTAGTAGACATCCCGTGTATGATAAAGTTTGAAACACAATATCATAAATTATAATATATTAAACTATAAATAATTATAACTAATAATATAATAGTAATAATAAATATTCAATAATGTAATCAAATCAAAAACACTGACATTTGCTCAGTTGCAGAATTGTCGCTGTCATTACTTTCAGTGTTTGACGGATTTCCCCACAAATCACTATCGCTCAATTCTGCAAGTGATTCTAATTTAAGTTTTCTAGCTGGTCTAAAACCACTTTTGATGTAAAGGGACACTTTTTGGTTGCTATGGACAATCTCCAGTTTCCAGGAAGAACAGTATTTATAATACTGCATGCAGGGCACTGGACAAACCACTAGGGACAAAAGGTAGGTGAAATAGTTTGATACAGTACACTGTAATCTTACAGATTACATTACTGTATATGTAATGTGTTTTTTACTTTTTGAATTTGGCGCTGTTCTCCGTCGCAACACTCGCAGGAAACGGAGCTCGGCACTGTGATCCGGCGGAGGACGGCTCGCACACACAGCGGGGAAACATTGCAGGATCTTGGGGACAAGGTAAGTAACTTACCTGGATCCTACGATGCGATCCCGAGTGTGGCTCGGGGTTAACGCTTTTTGGTACTGAAAATTCACCCCAAGCCACACTCTGAAATACTGCTAAGGAGAATAAATGGTAACAGATGAGGGAGTGGCATTCCTCTTAACAAAAGTTTTAAAAGGAATCGGTCCTAGATTATGACCCTGCCTCCCCCACTTTACCCTACCCACTTGCACTCTCAGAGAGATAATAAATAAAGGTTGCCCAAAAATTCCAAGATCCCACTGCAGCCTGACAGTTTACCATATGTGCAGGCAGGGGCGTAACTAGAAATAGCAGGGCCCCATAGCAAAATGTTGTATGGGGCCCCCTGCAAACAGCCCCCCCCCCCCAGCTGCCCTAGTGTCAATGCAGCATGACCTGTGCCACATACAGCATGACCTGTGCCCAATGCAGCGTGACCTGTGCCCAATACAGCGTGACCTGTGCCCAATACAGCGTGACCTGTGCCCAATACAGCCTGGTCTGCCTGTGCCCCATACAGCCCCACCTATGCAGAGGAAGAGGCAAGCCACCCAGATCAGCAAAGAGCGGGATTGACGGCTGTAATAATTGGATCGGCGTTCTGTCTATCAAAGGCACCGGGCCAAAAGGTCGAGCTATGTGACGTGAGCCCTGGGAACACTGGAAGTTCTAATGAAAGCTCTTACATCGGGCAATTCAGCTCTCTGCTGATACGGACAGCTCTTCCTTTCCTCTCTCTTCCCCTGGCTGGGAGACACTGCCGGCGGTGCTCTTATCCTCACTGGGCCCCACTCGGCTGCGGGCCCCATAGCGCCCGCATGGGTCGCTATGGTGGTAGTTACGCCCCTGTGTGCAGGCATTTGCTTAGTTTAGGAACTCTGACACTTGACCTGATCTCTTTCTCCCTTTCTCCAGAAACCACATAATCAAATGCCTAGGCACATGTGACCTCCAGCATGGAGTCCTGAAATAGCAGTTTCTGGAGCATTGCTATTTTAGGACTGCTAATATCTTTAGTTATCTAAGTGCCTTAGAGGAGTGAGCTGAAATACCTTTATCCTCTATTCCCGAGTAGCCTGCACTTTTCTTTGCTTTCTAATGCTTCAGGATGTGTTGGTGCCCTCAACATTCTTTTGTACAATGCAGGACCACTAGTCTTCATTATATGTGATGGAGAAGCCACGACTGGTTGAGTGGTGAGAAGTGACTTTGAGGAACCGGTCATTTGGTGGGGAGGAAGCCTACAGGAGCAAGGTATAAGACCCCATTCACACGTGTGTGACTTTAAAATCGTACGATCTCCATTGTGACTTGATGCGACTTAGGATGAGTGTGACTTTGTTACACAAAAACAATGTAATTGTTTTGTTTTGTTTGTGCTCTACAAAATCGCTAGACCTGTGCAGAACAGAAAAATTTTAGTTTCGATTGGTTTCTTTTTCAACGAATTTCACTTTCTTCAGAATGATTCGAATCGGTCAAAAATTGATCGACCGATTCAAATTCTGTGTCGAAAAACAGCTGGTGGTTAAGGAGCTGGCCGAGAAGCCGGCTGCCGCGTTCTTACCAACCGATGACTTATCGGCTGTCAACGGGTTTCCCCACTGACAGCTGAATGTTAACAAAAGAAAGCCGGCAATGGGGATAAAAAAAAAAAAAAAGTAGCAACATTTCGAAAATAAAATCGAATGGGGTCCCCGAAAATCCATACCAGACCCTTATCTGAGCATGCAGCCTGGCCGGTGGTTGTGGGGGTCTTTTGGTAGGGGCTTATCGGAATCTGGAAGCTCCCTTTAAGAAGGGGTGCCCCCAGATCCCGCCCCCCATGTGAATGAGTATGAGGTACGTAACCCCTACTCATTCACCAGAAAAGTGTAAAAAGTTAATAAAAACACAACACACGTTTTTGACAATGTCCCTCAGTGTAGATCAATTGTCAATCATGACGCTCGCTGCCACCGCCAACCTGAAAAAAGTAAAAAAAAAACAAAAACCTCGGGTCACGAAGAAGGCTCCCAGCATATGACAGCTCTTAAAGCAGTGTTCCGCCCACTGCTACAAAAATTAAAAGCCAGCAGCTACACATACTGCAGCTACTGTCTAAGATAAGAAGATAAGAGGACACTTACCTGTCCTGGAGTCCAGCAATGTCGGCACCGCAGCTGATGTTTCCATCTGTTGTCGGGTGCTGCTGCCACCATTGCGGGTTAGGGAACCCGGCAGTGTAGCCTTACGGCTTCACGCTGGGAACCCTACTGCGCATGCGCGCCGCTCCTCCCTCCTACTCATCCGGCCGGGGGAGGAGATGGGAGCCCAGCGGCAACGTCATGGGCCACAGTCCAGACTCCCAGAAGTGGGAACAGGATATCTGTCAAAGACAGGTATCCGCTCCCCTTCCCCCCTCAGGTGCCACATTTGGCACCTTTTGGGGGGGGACAACAAATCAGCGGAAGTTCCACTTTTGGGTGAAACTCTGCTTTAAATAACTAACCACCCCTTGTGTCGTCACCGACCCATCATGTCCTTGGTTTATGACGTCCCAAGGGGTGATACCATTCCTTAGGGCTGGTTCACACCACAAAAAAGCACTACAATTCCAGATGCGTTTCTGCATGTTCGTTTTTGGTGAATTACGGTGTGTTTTTGGATGTGTTTTTTTTTTTTTTTTTTTTTTTTTTTTTTTTCCTCTGTACTGGGGTCCGGTGTGTTGTTGATGTGTTTTACCTCAATCCAGTGCAGGAAAAATGCAGCATGTTCTACTTTTTTTTTTTTCCTCTGGAACTGACTACACTGGTGTGAACTATGCTATTGGTAACAATATAACCTACTTTCCATGTGTTTATTTTTGATGCGGGGGGGGGACTTTTTTTTTTTTTTTTTTTGCCATTGCCGGCATTCTTTTCACAAGTTGCATGTCTATCGTGAAGGTGCGGCTTTTGAGGGTCTACATTGAAGTCTCTATGGCCCTCAAGTCACACGAAAGTCGGACCAAAGTAGTGCAGGAACTACTTTAAAGTCGCTGTGACTGTAAGTCGCATAGATATAAACAACACTTTTTGGAAAGCTTGGGGTGCGACTTTGGGGTCCAAAGTTGCATGACAAGTCGCACAAGTGTGAATGGGGCTTTAGGGAAGTATTCCTGCTTGTTCCTCTACTTGTAGACAAAACGAACATTAAGGGCCCATTTGAAGTTGCGCTTGTAAATGCACGTTATAGCATGTGTTAATGTGTGTTAAAACTAAACCGAAAGACTGCATGGATTTTCTTCAAAACGCAGCACACCCCAGTAATGGGTATGTGTGGTGTGGTGGACTGCAGTGCATTAGGGTGCCATTACCAATAAATGGCACGGCAGTGAGTCACACTTGGAGAAGGTGCCCTGCCATTCATTGTGGAAAGGCATGTTAACATCAACTGTTTGAAGTTGGTTGACAACAGAGGTTAACAAAGAAAAAGTCTCGGTGCTCATATGTGGAAGGGGCTCTGGGGGTATATTCAAACCTAGGAGATGGGTTGGGGGACAGTTAAAAATAATAATAATGGTGTCTCTTAGTAAGAGGCACAATGTCCATGGATAAGAAAGTCTTTTAAAAGTCTTTTAAAAATCTTTAAAGCGGGAGTCCACCTAAAAAAAAATATATATTAAAAGCCGGCAGCTACAAATCCTGCAGCTGCTGACTTTTTAATAAATGGACACTTACCTGTCCCAGGGTCCAGCAATGTCGGCAGCCGACGCCGCTCACTCGCTCGACTCTCGGCAGCTGCCGCCGCCATCCTAGGTGAGGGAATCAGGAAGTGAAGCGTTGCGGCTTCACTTCCCGGATCCCTACTGCGCATGCGCGAGGTGCGCTGCGCGTAGTAACTGGTCCCCGCTATCTCCTGGGACCTGTGTGTTTCCCAGGAGACAGCACGGAGGGACGGAAAGAGGCATAGACTCCCGTGGGAGTCTATGCCAGGAAGTGGGTGCAGATACCTGTCTTGGACAGGTATCTGCACCCCCTCCCCCCTGAAAGGTGCCAAACGTGACACTGGAGGGGAGGGGGGGGGGGGAGGGTTCCAAAAAGCGGAAGTTCCATTTTTGTGTGGAACTCCGCTTTAAGAACCTTTAAAGAGCAAAGGAGTCCATGATCCAGCACCAAGTGCAGCCAGTGTAAAGGAGCTAGAAGCAGTTTGTGATGCACAAAAGCAAAAAAAAAAAAAAAGCACAGTGCTTTGAAGTGCAGTAATTGAGGAGCATTTAATGATAATAAAAGTAAACTGGGTACTCACAAAAAGAATACAAGCAAACTCATTGTAATCAAAGAAGATCTTGCAGTGTGATCCAAAGGACGTCTCTCTGTGTTCATGTCCTGAGGAAGGAGCATGCATGCTCCGAACGCAAAGCCCCCTCTTTTACCTTGCACCCGGAAGTGACGTCGCTCTCGAGTCTCCAGCGTTCTCCGTTGCCCAAGACAGGCTGCGAGTGCCGGTTTTCTGTCAAAATAGCAACTTGTCAAACTCCAACTACTTCCGGGTTCTTTAAACCATCAATAATTGGAGATTGACGAATTGCTGTTTGGACACAACACTGGCAACTGAATAGAGTCCGGTGCACAATATTATGAGCGCAGATTGTTACTCAGCTCCGATACAAGCCAACAAAATGGCCGCTTCCGAGGCGGCGACAACTTTCTCCTCGTTAGCCGCTGTGCTGTCAAATCAGCTAAATCTTCCTGTACCGAACTGTATTCGGTTGCGAGTGTTGTGTCCAAATAGCAATTCGTCAATCTCCAATTACTGATGGTTTAAAGCAGTGGTCATCAACCCTGTCCTCAGGGCCCACGAACAGGCCAGGTTTGCAAGATAACTGAAATACATCACAGGTGATATCATTTGCTGCTCAGTGATTGCAGTATTCTAGTCTGCATCTCCCCAAGGTAATACATAAAACCTGTCCTGTTAGTGGGCCCTGAGAGCAGGGTTGATGACCACTGGTTTAAAGAAACTGGAAGTGACAGAACACCTGTGCGAGCCGCCAGCTGGGCCCCAGAGACAGGGACGCATAGAGAGATGTCCGTTGGATCACACTGCAGGATCTTCTTTGATTACAATGTGTTTGCTTGTTTTCCTTTTGTAAGTACCCTGTTTACCGTACTTTTATTATCATTAAATGGCCCTTGATTACTGCACTTGGAGGCACTGTGCTTTTTTTCTTCCTTTTGACAACAGAGGTTGTGATTCTTATACACTAACAGACAAAAAGAAGCAGACGAAGAATGTAAAGTAAAGTGGTTGTCATTTCTGTCAAACACAGGCAGATATTTAATCAAATGTCTGCTTGGAAGGTAAAATTAAACTATTTGCTGTAAATAACTTTGTTGGCCAGCTCTGTTACATAAAGAGCTGATCTGTGCTGACAGTCTAGGATTAGGCCATCCTCTGAAACTTTGAAGTATTTATAGCTGTATGTCCACAGATAGCCATGTGCCTGATTTCCATACCATGGTTCAGTATCATAAATCAGACCTACAGTATATGTCCTGATAAAAAAAGATCAGACTTTCTCAACCTATTATAATTCTATTTTAATTACAGTGTTCAACAAGTGCCTTTTGGTGTGTTATAAAGTTTCAAGTCCTGTTTGTTACATGTGCACGTTTGTCAACTAATTTTTTATAAATGTTTTCTACGATAATTTGTAAAGAGGAACTGAACTTTGGAAGCTGTGCCAAAAAAAGTCAGCAGACAGAGGGTGAAGCCTAGTACACGCAATGTCAATAATTGTCCCTTTTTTTTTATTTATTTTTTTTTTTTTTTTCTTCTTGCTAGTCATAAAAAAAAAAATGAAGGGGTTATAAAAGTTCTTGTAAGGCAGAATACAACTTTGAAAGTGATGTATTTTATTCCTTTTCCGAGCATGCATGGTCTTGATCCTTTTTTTTTTTTTTTTTTTTTTTTTTTTGTACAAATACTGTACTAATTACATGAAAAACCTTCATTCTGTTCCCTTAAGGGAGACATTTTCATGCTTGTCCTTTCAGATATTTTCGCATGAACTGTTGTGATCGGCTCTGAAAAGCCGCAAACAAACAAATAGATTAAATGATGATCACTCAATGCATTTTTTTTCCCCATCCAATATTCATAGTGTATACTAGGTATAAAGGACTAATCAGTATTGCCTATGGCAGGGATATGCAATTAGCGGACCTTCAGCTGTTTTGCAGAACTACAAGTCCCATGAGCATGACTCTGACAGCCACAAGCATTAAAACCCAGAGGCATGATGGGACTTGTAGTTTTGCAACAGCTGGAGAACCGCTAATTGCATATCCCTGGCCTATGGTCTCCCTGCACCTGTTTATTTATTTTATTTATTTTTTGTCCCATTTAGGGCTGCAACTATTATTTTCATAATCGATTAGTTGGCTGATTATTGTTTCGAATAATCGGCTAATAACCTTAAAATAAAGTGTGGTGTATAATTTAGTTAATATGTAAAGTTTAAAAAAAAGGCAATTTATTCTTAAATCTATATGCAGTGGTAAATATAAATAACCAGCACTGTCTGTAATCCACTCTGAGAATAGCAGACAGAAGAGATATAATGTGTGTGTATATAATATTAGAGGTTGAATCTGGTAAATGTCTTTCGGAGATCAATTTTTTTATTTAACCACTTCCCGCCCGGCCTATAGCAGAATGAGGGCCGGGTGGTGGTTCTGTTGGCCTGACTGGCAATAATATGTTTACCGTAGTCTGACACGCCACATCTCTGTTAAAGAAGCTTCTGATGGAGGCTCCTTACCACATGATCAGCTATGAACAATCACAGCTGATTATCATGTGAACCAGGAAGTGCCAGTAAACGGCATTCCTCTGTTAGCGCTTACAGGGAGAGCCGATCGGCAGCTCTCCCTGTCGTGGGGGGGGGGGGGGTCTGTGCTGATAATCAGCACATTGATTATCACCACAGCCCCAATCGATGCCCAGCAGCTGCCAGTCAGTGCCCCATCAACTCCTGTCAGTGCCCACCACAGTGCAAATCAGTGTCTATCTCAGTGCCCAGCATTAACACCTGTCAGTACCTGTCCAATCAGTGCCATCTATTCGTGTCCATCAATGCCACCTATCAGTGCTGCCTATCAGTGCCCATCAAAAATGCAAATCGCGGTAAAAGTGCACTACATGCTTTTCTGCAGCTTCTCCATTGAAGTCTATTGAACCAAAAAAGCAAACAAAAGCAGCATTTTGCGTTGAAAAAAAGTCCTTGACCATTTCCAAGTACGCAGCGGCTGAAAAAAGCATAGATGTGAACATGTCATATAGGAAACCATATTAAATGAACAGTGGTGGGAATCCGGCCTAAGACATTTAGTAGCAGGACCATGTGTGGAGCTACGGGATCTGACGTCACCACACATCAGCTGGCTGGCTTTACCGCGGCTGTGCTGTTCGTTTTGAATGTCAGCTATCCATCGTTTACAATAAAGGTATTTTTACCAATTTAATACACTATGGAGCACCTCTTTTCCTCTTTTTAATCTCTCACCATATATCACAAGTGATCCCACAGAAACATGGCTTGTAAGGAGAACACTGCAGCTTGCTGCACCGGTACTATGGCGCTCTGAATGTTCTGAGGAGGATGTAAGTCTCTGCTTAAAGTTAAAATCAGCTGTTTCTGCCTGTAAGATCTGGGATACCTGAGCCCTTAAGACCTCCATAATAGGGGTCCTATGTATCTGGTAAGTGGCTTTTTCTACTATTACTTGGCTTGTGAAAACATATAATGAAGAGCACATGCCGTATTTGAAGGAAGCATTTTGTTTCTAGTGAAAGTGCACACCGTGTTGGATCACTTTTTAAGGACGTTAATTTGCATTTTGCTTTTTGATGGACTTTGCACAATATAATTTATTTATTTTTCCTCTATTCACTTTCAGCGTTTAGTTACTTTTGAATATTTATATTTATTTTTTATATATGTTGAATTTCTTATCAGTGTGTTTGACACAGGTAGCGCACCTGATTCTATTCATATAACTCGTTAAAACTGGATATTCAGGTTTTTTAGGTTGCAGCACTTTTTAGTCATCACCATTTCAGATTTGTTGACATTGCTTTTTTGATATCACATTATTGAAGTTACTTGGGGGGGTAGCGCAGATTGTCCTTGTTACGTTATACAGTGTAGCATGACCGCGCAATTGTCATTTAAACAGCGACAGCGCTGTGAGATGAAAATTGGCTTGGGCAGGAAGGGTGTAAGTGGCCTGGTATTGAAGTAGTTAACGTGAGTTGCACAGAGTAGCCTTGATTCTCCTCTTCTGGGGTCCCCCATCGGCACTTCTGGCTCCTGCTGCCTTCAGAGTGCCCCAATAGCAAACTGCAAAGTATAGTATAGAGTGCCCCTATAGCAAGGTTAAAAAAACTTCTGCCTTTAGAACCACTAATTTCCTGCCCAGGACTACATGTCCCATGAGACATTTGCTCCTCACACATTCACAAGTTCTCAAGCACTTACTGACATGTATGTATGGTGTACTGAGCTGTATGAGTGGTGCACTGTATTTCCTGTAAACAAATGCATTCTGTATGCAGGCCTGGCTGATTAATCGATTTTGAAAATAATTGACAACTATTTTCATAATCGATTAGTTGTCGATGAATCCATTAGTTGTTTCGGCCCTAGTCCCATGACTGATTTTCCATACCCTGCTTGGCGCTGTCTATGTGGAGTCAGCTATCTTGGCAGAAGCAGTACAGCAGTGACCAAATCTCACTCAAAATCAGTCAGAGACAAAAGTGCCTTAGATCTCATACTGCAGATATACATCTATGAAGCTGTTGGTACAGTATTGGCTAGGCACACTCGCATACCAGGAGGTTCACTTCTAGAAGAATTCCAAAGAATTCAGAATTTATAAAGAATGCAATAAGAAATGTAAGGGTGCAATTAGGATGGCTAAGATAGAACATGAAAGACACATAGCGGAGGAGAGCAAAAAAAATCCCAAGAAATTCTTTAAGTATGTAAACAGTAAAAAAGGGAGGACAGACCATATTGGCCCCATAAAGAATGAGGAAGGACATCTGGTTACAAAGGATGGGGAGATGGCAGAGGTATTGAATTTATTCTTCTCCTCAGTATTCACGAGTGAATCGGGGGGCTTCAGTAACCAAAACTGCAGTGTTTATCCTCATGACACAACACAGGAAGCACCTACATGGTTAACAGAGGACGGAATTAAAATTAGACTTGAGAAACTTAACATTAATAAATCACCGGGACCAGATGGCTTGCATCCGAGGGTACTTAGGGAACTCAGTCAGGTGATTGCCAGACCGTTGTTCCTAATTTTTACAGACAGTCTATTGACTGGAATGGTGCCAGCTGATTGGAGAAAAGCCAATGTAGCACCAATATTTAAAAAGGGCCCAAAAAACATCCCTGGGAATTACAGACCAGTTAGCCTAACATCAATAGTATGTAAACTCTTGGAGGGGATGATAAGGGACTATATACAAGATTTTAGTAATAAGAATGATATCATTAGCAGTAATCAGCATGGATTCATGAAGAATCGTTCTTGCAAAACCAATCTATTAACCTTCTATGAGGAGGTGAGTTGCCATCTAGATAAGGCCCGTAGACGTGGTGTATCTGGATTTTGCAAAAGCATTTGACACAGTTCCCCATAAACGTTTACTGTACAAAATAAGGTGCGTTGGCATGGACCATAGGGTGAGTACATGGATTGAAAACTGGCTACAAGGGCGTGTTCAGAGGGTGGTGATAAATGGGGAGTACTCAGAATGGTCAGGGGTGGGTAGTGGGGTCCCCCAGGGTTCTGTGCTGGGACCAATCCTATTTAATTTGTTCATAAATGACCTGGAGGATGGGATAAACAGTTCCATCTCTGTATTTGCAGACGATACTAAGCTAAGCAGGGCAATAACTTCTCCGCAGGATGTGGAAATCTTGCAAAAAGACCTGAACAAATTAATGGGGTGGGCGACTACATGGCAAATGAGGTTCAATGTAGAAAAATGTAAAATAATGCATTTGGGTGTCAAAAATATGAATGCAATCTATACACTGGGGGGAGAACCTCTGGGGGAATCTAGGATGGAAAAGGACTTGGGGGTCCTAGTAGATGATAGGCTCAGCAACGGCATGCAATGCCAAGCTGCTGCTAATAAAGCAAACAGAATATTGGCATGCATTAAAAGGGGGATCAACTGCAGAGATAAAACGATAATTCTCCCGCTCTACAAGACTCTGGTCCGCCCGCACCTGGAGTATGCTGTCCAGTTCTGGGCACCAGTCCTCAGGAGGGACGTACTGGAAATGGAGCGAGTACAAAGAAGGGCAACAAAGCTAATAAAGGGTCTGGAGGATCTTAGTTATGGGGAAAGGTTGCGAGCACTGAACTTATTCTCTCTGGAGAAGAGACGCTTGAGAGGGGATATGATTTCAATTTACAAATACTGTACTGGTGACCCCACAATAGGGATAAAACTTTTTCGCAGAAGAGAGTTTAATAAGACTCGTGGCCACTCATTGCAATTAGAGGAAAAGAGGTTTAACCTTAAACTACGTAGAGGGTTCTTTACTGTAAGAGCGGCAAGGATGTGGAATTCCCTTCCACAGGCGGTGGTCTCAGCGGGGAGCATTGATAGCTTCAAGAAACTATTAGATAATCACCTGAATGACCGCAATATACAGGGATATGTAATGTAATACTGACACATAATCACACACATAGGTTGGACTTGATGGACTTGTGTCTTTTTTCAACCTCACCTACTATGTAAAGAAAAGGTACGTTTTCAGGATACTGGTTGGGCATGTTTAACACTTCTAGATGTTCTGTATAATGTTAACAAAAAAAACTTTTTCTCAAGTCGTCTTCCAGGACGGCACCCTGAGAGATGACTGGCCCACCTGACAGGAAACACAATTAATCAAGAGGTTAAAGGCCCCCGCCCCTCCCTGTGCTCCTCAGTTTTTGATTGTGTTTCCCCACAGCGAAACCGTTTGTTGTTTTGTTTTTTTTCTTATGACCCGAAGCCTGGGGCTGGTGCTCTCTCCCTGGGAGCCGGACCAAATGCTTGGGAAGCCGCTGGGTCCGGCCGGATATTTCTATTCTTCCTGGGGGTCCCCCTATTCTTTCCTCAGGGGGGGGTGGCAGAAATTGGAAGAGCCCCCTGAGTGCTGAAGGACTCTGGGTACAGTGGTGTACCCAGAACTTCAGGGGCCAATCTTCCTGTCTCCCTTCCTTACCTGTGCGGTGGCCATGCAGATGGAGTCTGGTTTTCCTTTTGAGGGCAGCGTTTCTGCGCAGGGGGGTAGAGTCCTAAGCAGCGGTGTCTGCAGGACTATGGCTTTATCCAGCAGGACTGTGGCCATCACCCATCCACGCATCCCCCCCCCCCCCCTGTCCGACCGGCCGAGCAACCAGCCATTCGCTGGGATCGCGCGGTGACTCCCTTTGCTGAGTACAGCTCAGCGTCCTGTGGGCGCTCGGCGCCATTTTCCTGAGGATCGTGGAGGAGTGACATCACTTCCTCCTCTGGACAGGAAATGACCTCAGCATGTGCCGCGCCGTTTCTGGTCTTAGGCAAAATGGCGGCAGCAGCACGATGCAGCCACATAGGATATAAAATCCACAGGGAACAGGCGCCCACGTCTCCTCTGCGCTTGTGTGTATCAAGGTTCCCTCTGAAGCAGCATGGAACATGAGGAGAGACCTGCAGGGTCTACGGCCATGGAAGAGACCACAGGGGGTGAGTCTGACTGGCCTCTAGGGGTTTAGATGGAGGAGGGTACCCCAACTCTTCTCCTCTGAGTCTCACAGTGGTATGCCTGTGGTTTTTTTCAGGGGACGATGCTACTGCCCGTGAGGTTGCCAGCCGTCCCATGAAATCCTCCACCCGTTCTAAGAGATGTGGGAACTGTAATGATAGGTTACCCCCAGATCATCCAAAACCCTTCTGCTTTAAGTGCATACAGAAGTTGACAGGAAAGGAGACATCTCAGATTATGAAGGAGTTCCTCACAGTACAAACTGAGATGCTGTCCACTTTAAAGGCTTTTCAATCCTCCCTTAAGCCTAGGGACTCAGAGGCTCATACTAGTAAGAATGCCTCCTCCCAGGAGGGCTCCGCCTCCTCTAGGGGATCTAGATACCGGGCGGATGCGCCAAAGTGTTCACTTCCTCAGGATTCAGAGGAAGAAGGAGAGTCTGAAACCCTTGATCAGGGATTTTCGGACGAAGGGGTGGTGGACAGAAAGAGTGGAGGATGGGAGGTAGGACTCCAAGTCTAGCAGGCATATATTTTCAGCTGACGACATGGAGGAGAGCTGTTTACGCTTCAGAAGAAATTCAGGAGCCTGCTGTGCAGGTTTCTGCTCAAGATAAAATGTATAGAGGTTTAATTAAACCTCAGGCCAGGGTTCTTCCGGTGCATTCCGCCCTCAAAGAGATCATCTTAAGGGAATGGAAAGAACCAGAAAAAAGGCTCCTGAAATATAAAACATGGAAACGTAGATGCCCTTTTACTGAGGCGAATGAGGAAAAGTTTTTCAAGACTCCTAGTCTAGACACCTCCTTAGCACAGGTGTCCAAACAGTTTGATCTTTCCTTCGAAGACACTGGTGATTTAAAGGATCAAATGGATCAGAGGGCTGAAACCGTTTTACGAAGAGCCTGGGAGGCTAACGCTGCGGCTATGAGCCCCGCGTTAGCCTCAGCTTGCATCGCAAGGAATGCGGACATGTGGGTCTGTAAACTGATGGATCTTAGATTCTTTGGAGGTCATAGGGAATGCTGTCGCATACTTAGCGGATGCTGCGGTTGAGACAGTACGTACAACCGCCAAATCAGGTGCTTTATTAAACTCAGCCAGGCGAGCCCTCTGGGTTAAGACTTGGGATGGGGATAGCTCATCTAAAACCCATCTATGCGGTCTCCCTTTTGAGGGGACTCTCCTTTTTTGGTTCTGGCCTAGATCAAGCCCTGGCCAGGTCTACCGAAAAGGGGAAAAAATTCCCCACTAAACCTAGGAGGGAGAGAAGGAGGTTTTTTCGAGACTCCCAGGCAAAAAAACGCTTCTCGGAGAAAAAGGTCTCCCCTAATAGACGTTGGGGCGCTGGAAAGGACAAGCAAAAGTCAGGCATTCTCTTTTTCAGCCAGAAGTCAGGTGACAAGACCCCTAAATGACTTTCCAGTAGGGGGAAGACTTTCCCACTTTGCCCCTCAGTGGGAAAGGGTCACTCAGAGCCCCCATATTCTTCAAATTGTAAGAGAGGGTTACAGATTAGAGTTTCTCTCCCCCTCCACCCCTCAAGTTTCTCTTGACTTACCTTCCCAGGGATCCCTGCAAAGCAGCAGGAATCCTTCAGAACATAGAAGAGCTGGCCAGTCAGGAGGTCATAATACCAGTCCCAGTGGGCCAGCAAGGTCAGGGTTTTTACTCCCACATTTTTGTGGTACCAAAACCCTCAGGAAGGTATCGTCTTATCATAAATCTAAGGAACCTCAATGTTTTTCTTTGATACAAGAAGTTACGCATGGAGAGTGTTTATTCTCTCAGGAGACACCTCCTCAAGGACGTGTTTATGGTGACCTTAGATTTAAAGGACGCCTACCTCCATGTCCCTATTTTTCAGGACCATCATATCTTTCTGAGATTCGCGATTGCCTCTCCAGAGGGAGTACAGCACTGGCAGTTTGCGACCCTCCCCTTTGGACTGGCATCCAGTCCAAGAGCCTTCATGAAGGTCATGGCAGAGGTGGTGGCCTTCCTGCATCTCCAGGGAGTGGCATTGATCCCCTACTTGGACGACATTTTGATTTACAATCTGAGTCGGGATCAGCTACTTCTGGATCTATCCAGAGTAATGGAGACCTTAGAAGCCCTGGGATGGATCATCATCAGGGAAAAATCCTCCTGACTTCTTCCTCAGAGCCTTCAGGGGGGGTCTCCTTTGGAGCCAACTTCAGCCTCTCAGGATAACTACAGACGCAAGTTCCTGGGGGTGGGGGGCCCACCTGGAGGATCTAATAGCTCAGGGGTCCTGGGATCCAAAGCAAAGAAGGGCCTCCTCCAACTTTCGGGAGCTTTTGACCATAGGGGAAGAGCTAAAAGCTTTCGAGGGGAGGATCAGGGGCCAGGAGGTACAGGTCTTATCAGACAATGCCACAGCGGTAGCATTCCTGAATCATCAGGGAGGCACCAGATCGGATTCTCCTCCATTTCCGCAATCCACATAAAGCGAACTTTGAATGTAGAGGCAGACTACCTCAGTCGTCAGCCGATTCTGCAGGGGGAATGGGAATTGAATACAGAGGTCTTCTCCCTGGTAAGTCGGCAGTTCGGCGTTCCAGAGATAGATCTTTGCCTGCAGAAAAAGCAGAAGGGTAAGGAGATTCTTTTCCCTTGCCCGAGAGAGGGGCTTAGAGGGGATAGATGCATTGGCACAAGTTTGGGACTTCCGACTGGCCTATGCCTTTCCCCCCTTGGGGTTAATTCCGAGGATTCTTCAAAAATTGTTCCTCTCGGAAGGCAACTTGTTCTGATAGCCCCCTGGTGGCCCAAGAGAGCTTGGTTTCCAACCCTGCAGGGTTGGTCCATAGCCCCACCTCTTCACCTCCCTGTCCGGTGCGACCTTGTTCTTCAGGGTCCATTCTGCTATCCAGACCCCAGCTTCTTCAAGCTGACGGCCTGGCTCTTGAAAGGCAGAACCTGCGGGAGAAGGGCCTATCGGACAGAGTAGTGGATACACTGCTCCTTAGTAGAAAGCCGATCACAAGGCGTATTTACGCTAAGACCTGGGGGGTTTTCTCTCGCTGGTCTCAGGTGAGAGGGACTTCACAGAAAGAGATCCCCGCTATTTTAGAATTTCTCCAGGATGGAGCAGATCTGGGTTTGGCAACCAAGAGCCTTAAGGCGCAGCTCTCAGCCTTGTCCTGTTTTCTGGAGAAACGCTTGGCATTACACCCCCTGATAAAGAGATTTCTCTTGGTCAGAGAGAGGTTGTCCCCTGTTCAGATGTCTAGGTGTCCTCCTAAGGACCTTACCTTAGTACTAGATGGATTAACCACTTAAGCCCCGCTCACTGTATATATACGTCATTTTTTTGGAGATGGATATCTCGGTAACGGCAGCAGCTGCTGCCACAACCGAGATATCCATCTTTACAGTGAGCGATTCTGTACACGATAACGGTGGTCTCTGCGGCGGGTTCGCCGCGAGATCACCGTTATCGGCGGCGGGAGAGGTGCCACCCCCCCTCCCGCCGCTCTCCCGCGCCTTCCGCCGCTTACCGGAGCCGTCGGTAACGGCGGAGGCGATCGGGTCCTTTCCCTGCTGAGGTATGGAGACAAGTGAGGCCAAGATGGCCCCCACCCGTCTCCATACCATGTGACGGCCGGAGCGACGTCATTCGGCTCCGCCCACTCTCTTAAAGGCACAAATTTTTTTAGTGTCATTTTTTTAAATGACTTTTTTTTTTTTTTTTTTTTTTTTTTTGCATTTTAGTGTAAATATGAGATCTGAGGACTTTTTGACCCCAGATCTCATATTTAAGAGGACCTGTCATGCTTTTTTCTATTACAAGGGATGTTTACATTCCTTGTAATAGGAATAAAAGTGATCCAAATTTTTTTTTTTTTTAAAAAACAGTGAAAAAATAAATAAAATAAAATAAATAATAAAAAAAAAAAAAAAAATTTTTTAAAGCGCCCTGTCCCGATGAGCTCGCACGCAGAAGCGAACGCATACGTGAGTAGCGCCCGCATATGAAAACGGTGGTCAAACCACACATGTGAGGTATCGCCGCGACCGGTAGAGTGAGAGCAATAATTCTAGCCCTAGACCTCCTCTGTAACGCAAAACATGCAATCTGTAGAATTTTTTAAACGTCGCCTATGGAGATTTTTAAGGGTAAAAGTTTGACGCTATTCCACGAGCGGGCGCAATTTTGAAGCGTGACATGTTGGGTATCAATTTACTTGGCGTAACATTATATTTCACAATATAAAAAAAAATTGGGCTAACTTTACTGTTGTCTTATTTTTTTTTTCAAAAAAGTGATTTTTTCCAAAAAAAGTGCGCTTAGAAGACCGCTGCGCAAATACGGTGCAAAAAAAAGTATTGCAATGACCGCTATTGTATTCTCTAGGATGTTAGAAAAAAAACAATATATAATGTTTGGGGGTTCTAAGTAATTTTCTAGCAAAAAAACCTGTTTTAAACTTGTAAACACCTAAAATCCAAAACGAGGCTGGTCTTTAAGTGGTTAACAAAGGCCCCGTTTGAACCAATAGACCAGATCCCCCTTGGGATCCTGACCTTTAAGTTGGCCTTTTTACTAGCAATCACCTCAGCCAGGAGAGTAGGTGACATCCAGGCTTTTTCGATTAAAGAGCCATTTTTTCGTTTGAGGACAGGGTTATACTTAGGCAGGACCCCCTGTACCTCCCTAAGGTAGCATCAAAGTTCCATAGGACTCAAGAAGTAGTGCTACCTTCCTTTTGTAGTAATCCCAAGAATGAAAGGGAAGTTTCTTTTCACTGTCTGGACGTCAGACACTGTTTATTATCCCACTTAGAAAAAGTTAAGGAGTTTCGAAAGTCCAGCCATCATTTTTATTTTATTTATTTATTTATTTATTTTTTTTCCAACAAAGGTTTTTTTATTTCAAACCAAATTGCATACAAATATTGTCAATTGTATAGACATATACATGTTCACATCATACAGTAACAGCACATTAAATAGAGGTATACAGATATAAAAATTTTCTGTTTTTAGTCGTTTTTACTGGTCCCGACCATTTTGTCCCATAATATAAAATGTAAGTCTAATAGTTTTATTAAAGCCACATGTAGCCCTGGTGTAGAAGGGATAGTGATCAATCATGAGCAGGTTTCCGAATCCTGCAACCAACGATCCCATATTTTATTAAATTTATCCGTGCAACCCCTGTTGATGTATATAAAACGTTTATAAGGGAGAGTCCCGTTTTATGTCTGCTCTCCACTCGTTAGTCTCAGGGGGTGAGGGGCGCGTCCACTTCCTAGATATCATCTTCCTACATGAGAAAAGAGCCTCCTGTAAAAATATCTTGGTATATTTGTCCAGAGGGTCTGGGAATATACCAAGCAGACACTGCTTAGGGTCTAGTGCCACAGGAGAACCCATGTTATCATGCAGGAAGTTTACAATCTGCTTCCAAAGGCCCTGCAGGACCAAAGAAGGTGAAAGAATGAACCATTTGTAGATTTACACATTGGGCACAAAGCTGAGTAGTTTTGTCTGTATCTGGCCACTCTGATTGGGGTTAGGTAAGCACGGTGCAATATGTATAGTTGTGTTAATCTATCCGACAGTTTAGGTGAGACTTCTTTACAGGTTTCCAATGCCTCCTCCCATTCCTCATCTTCTATTGTTCCCAGATCTCTTTCCCAGCGAGATTTGAGATTGTATGCTAGTTTTGTGGCTACTGGAGTAGTAAGCATGTTGTAAAAACATGAAATTAATTTTTTTGGGTCTGTATCTTTTATGATAGCTATTACAGGATTGGGTGATGACTGTGGTGGAGACTGTGAGAACTGTGCCTGTATTGCGTGTTTCAACTGAAGGAATCTGAATAACATATGGTTATGTAGGGCAAATTCTACTTTAAAAGTATCAGTTTTTGAGGGTCCCATTTGTCCATATATGGTGCAGATAGAATATACCTCGTTCTATCCAAAGCTCTGAGTTTTGGATTTGTTGGAGCTCTGGCAGTTCTTTGTTGTACCAGAGGGGAGTGTAATCATTATGTCTGGGTATGTTAAGCTTACTATTGGCAAGTTCCCAGATGCATCTATAATGATACAAAAGGGATGTCTTGTACACGTTTCCTTCAATGGTCTTTGTGCCCATGGTGATGGCATATATTGGATCTAGGGTTCGTTGTGCCCACTGTGGGCATAATAATAGTCAAAATCTTTCGCTATCCACCTTGTCTATGTGAAACAGTTGAGATAGTTGGGATGCAATGCAGTAATGGTTGAGGTCTGGGAGTGCTGTGCCTCCCATGTCTGTCGGGTTTTTGAGGGTTTGCCAAGCTAATTTATGTCTGCTTTTCCCCCACACAAAGGGTTTGAGAAAGGACTCAAATAGTTTAAAATGTTTTAAGGGTATGTAGATTGGGGCGTGCCAAAGTATATATAATATTTTGGGGAGTAGTACCATCTTAATAAGGTTAATACGACCCCATACCCCTAGGGGTAGTCGGGTCCATGATTGGATTTTAGTTTTAATAAGGGAGTAAAGTGGCTTAATGTTAAGTGTTATATATTCTGCTGTATTTCTGGAAGTAGATATTTGATTGTGTCTACTCTTTGTAATGGTAGGGAGGCTTGGAACTCCGTGGGTGGGAAGGTGTCTATTGGTAGGACTTGAGATTTCCCCCAGTTTATCTTTAAGGCCTGAGAATTTCCCGAATCGTTCAATTGTTTGAAGGGCTCGGTGGAGTGAAGGGCCCGGATCAGCTTAATAGAGTAATGTATCATCAGCATACATGCTGATTTTTTTTCCATGAGAGGTCCAACTTTTAATCTTATGATCTCTGGGTCTGCCCCAATAGAAATGGCTAGTGGTTCTGCAGCTAGAGCATAGAGTAGGGGGGATAGTGGGCAGCCTTGCCTCGTGCCTCTATGGAGGTCAAACTTCTGAGACGGCCATCCATTTTCCACCGCTTTGGCTGTAGTGTTTTGATATAATAATTGGACCCATTTGATGAAGTTTGGACTAAAGCCGTATCTCTCAAGGCAACTCCAAAGGTATCTCCACTCCACCGAATCAAATGCTTTGGCTGTGTCTAGGGTCACTACTACACGTGTGCCTATATTTTCATGTGTGGCTTGCAAATTAATAAATAGTTTCCGGAGGTTAAAAGAGGTGTTGCGTCCAGGCATAAAACCTGCCTGGTCAGCATGTATGAGGTTGAGTATTTACTTGATTAAGACGTATGGCGAGAATTTTAGCTAGGATTTTGATGTCAGCCTGGAGTAGTGAGATAGGGCGATAAGATTCTGGGTAGCCCGGGTCTTTGCCTGGTTTGGGTATAAGAACTATTGTGGCTTCTCCCATAAAGGGTGGTAGAGTAAATAATTTAAACATGTCATTGTAGAGGATTGGTAGTTTAGGAGTGAGCATCTCATTATAATGAGAGTAAAATTCTATGGGCAGCCCATCTAACCCAGGGGATTTGGATTTAGCAAAACTTGCTATTGCGACATCTATTTCCTCACTAGTAAGAGGGGCTTCAAGTAGGTTTTTTTGTTCATCCGTAAGCTGGGGAAATGTTATTTCTTCTAAAAAGAATCATATCATTGGGTCACTCTTGGACCTTAGAGGTATATAAATCTATGAAAAATTCCCTAAACTTAGACGAAACCCTGAGGGGGTCTGAAATTTTTTGACCACCTGCGCTCAGAAGTGTAACTACCACCGGAGGCCTGTCTTCACTTCGAGCCAGATATGCGAGAAGTTTGCCAGCCCTTTCCCCCTGTTCAAAGTGTTTCTGTTTGGCAAAAAATCATTTTTGACTCGCTTTTTCATATTGCAGCTGATTTATTACCCTTGTCTGTAATTTAAGGCTGGAAACGTTATCCTGAGAAGGGTCAGCATAGTATGCTTGTTCTATGTGTGAGAGGTCGGCTACCGCCTTATGAGTTTCTGCTGAGTTTGTTTTTATCATGTTTATACGGGATATTAAGGAGGCCTTAGCGTGTAACTTGAAAGTTTCCCATACCGTCAGGGAGGAGGCGGAGTTCGTATTATCTACAGAAAAATTTCCCGACTCAGTTGACAGGTTATCGTCCTCGGGTAGTAATGTTAACCAGAATGGGTTCAAGCGCCATGAACTTGGTGGTTTGTCTGTGTGGAAGCTGAGTGTGATCCAATATGGAGTGCGATCTGAAAGTAGTCTAGGACCAAATTCTGTCTCTAGGAGACGTGGTGACAGGTTTTGAGATATGAAAACAAAGTCAATTCGTGACATAGTATTGTGCGTTGCTGAAAAGCAGGAGTATTTACGTGTGTGTGGAAATTTATATCTCCAGGTATCTATTAGGTGGAAAGGTGAGAGAAGTCTAGAAAGTCTAGTATCCTTGGAAGTAGTTGTGCTGTTGGTCTCAATCTGTCTAGGTCCTCATTAAGTGTGGTGTTAAAATCACCCATCCATATTATTTGGGCTGTGGGGTAACGCGCTATAAAGGAAAGTCCTTCTAGTATTATAGGGGTGGAAAATGGAGGAGGGACGTAAACGGCCATAATTAGAAAAAGTTCCCCATGGAGTTTAGAGGATATAAATATGTATCTGCCTTGTGGATCTGTTTGCAATTCACATAGTTCAAAATGTACTGTTTTTGCAATAAGTACCGACACTCCTCTAGAATGTGGTGTGTGGACTGAGTGAAACACCCATCCCACCCATGGGCGACGAAGTGTCACCTGAAGCCTGCCTTCTATATGCATCTCCACCAGAGCGACAACATCCGCTCGTTGTTTCTTAAGGAACGCTAGGGCTGCCGCGCGCTTAATTTTGTCACGTAGCCCCCTCACATTCCAGGTAAGGAATTTTAGTGACATTCGTGGCATTGATTGCAAATACATGACTTTAGACTATTATAACATTCATCCCCTCCCGAACGAGGTGATGGAAGCTGCCTAAGCAGAGAAATCGAGTGAGATGATATGCTATAAGTATCTAGGAAACACCAGTTAATTGTAAGATATGTTAGTACTGTATAAACAAAAATTAAAGTATGGACATTTGATTTCAACTTCTTGGTTTCCCCTACCCCCTCCCTGCCTTGCATCTTCCCCAACTGATGCTAGCATAAACCCTTAACAAAACTTTCTTTGCATTCCCAAACATGACGGCATATTGAAATAAAAAATAAAAAAATCAATAAGTGAAGCAAGAGGGGCCATTGCACACTGTACCTAAGACCCTCTGTCCATAAAAAGGAGGAAACAGAAAAAACTGGCCTCGTAATACTTAGGTGTTTAACGTCTGTTTGCTCAATATTGGGTTCAGAATTGGTATGTCTCTTACTTCTTGGGCCGCCATCTCCAGACGTGCAAGGGGGCAAGTCACGCTGCACTCTACTTATGGTTAGTAGGACTCTAACTGTCCAAAGCTCCTATAAAAAGAGTGTTCTGGTAAGTTTAGATTGATCCCATTAGGAGTAATCAAAAGAAAAAAAAAATGCCAGGAGAGTCTCATCATGATGCATCATCATTATTCTGCAATGCTTGAATTAGGTTTGTGTCAACATCGGGGAAACACATGCAGCCGATTGATCGGTCTCTGAGGCCATTTTTCCCCCCCTCAGCTTATTCCACAATGGTAACAACTGGTGGATGGTAGAGTAAAGTAAGTTTTCACTAACATAAATTGGTTATAGAATGCGGCTGCATCTGTTCCAGGAGTTTGTGTACAAGGATTTGGTATATGATTGCATACTCAGTCACATTAGTCCACCTTGTCTAAGGTAGTGCGGCGCTCCATCCAGGCCAGCAGCTCAGCAGGGTCTTCAAAAAAAGATACACGGCCGTCGTGCTCTACTCGGAGACGTGCTGGAAATAGCATGGCGTACTTCATATTGAGAGTTCTGAGTTTGTGCTTGGCCTCCATGAAGTTTTGCCTGCGTCGTTGAACCTCCGCAGGAAAGTCGGGGAACACTGCTATTTTGATATTTCCGAAGGGAATATTACCTCTCTCCCTTGCCAAGCGCAGGGCCGCATCTCTGTCCTTATAATTTAGCATTTTGGCTATAAAGGTGCGTGGTTTGGCACCCTGCGGTGGCGGTCTGCCCGGCATGCGGTGCACTCTTTCAACTGCCAGCATGGGGGAGAAGGCCTCTCTGCCATATGTTTTAATAAGCAACTGTTCTAAGAAAAGCGTAGGGTCTTTACCTTCAGCTCCCTCCGGGAGACCGATGAGGTGGAGGTTGCACCTCCTGCTTCTATTCTCCATGTCCTCTTGTTTAGAGAACAGCTGTTGAATTTGCTGCTTCATGTGGTGCACCTCCGTTCTCATCGGGGGGATGGTGTCCTTCATATCACTGATGTGGGTTTCAGTCTCCGTGACCCGGTCTCGGAGCTTGTGAAAGTCTTGTTGGATCAAGGATATGTCTACCTTGACTTCCTCGATCTGTGTGAGGTTAGTGATGTTCGGCAGAAAGTTATAGCTTCCAATAACTTGTCTGTGTCTCCCGCCGTACGCTCCTCGCTGTGTGCAGTGTCGCCGCCATTTTCCGCCTGATCTTCTTTCTCCTGTCGGCGGTATTGATCTAGCTTAGACGTGCCGGATTTTTGAGATTTTGATGGCGACATCATGCCCAGGATCAGGAGTATTTAAAGGGACGATTGCGGTGAAGAAATATCGTCTGAGAGATGCAGGATGCCGTGGATTGCAGGATGAATGTTCGGAGCTACGCGGAACACGTCCTACTACATGTAGCGTCAGGCCACGCCCACCAGTCCAGCCATCTTTTAGTTAATTTTTCTGGCCAAAAGAGCCAACAGGCATCCAAGGCTTCCATAGCTAGATGGATTAAGTATACCATTTCTTTAGCCTATGAGCAGTCCGGTATGGCAGCTCCTAGAAACCTTAAAGTGCATTCCACGCGATCTCTGGCAACCTCCTGGGTGGAAAGGGCTGGAGCTTCGATAGAGCAGATGTGTAGATCCGCTACATGGTCAAGCCAGAACACGTTCCTGAGGCATTACAGAGTGGAGTTACTATCCCCTCAGGACCTGGCATTTGGCAGGAAAGTCCTGCAAGCAGTTGCCGGGCCCTAAAGGTAGGCCTGAGTTACTTGCTCTTCTCTCAGGGTGCCGTCCTGGAAGACGACTTGAGAAAATAACCAGTTACACTTACCGGTAACGGTGTTTCTGGGAAGTCTTCCAGGACGGCAGGCCTACTTCCCACCCGTTATCTTTAGGTATTCAATGTTTAGAGTGTGGTGGTGTTTATGTTCTTCACTCTTGTGCACTGGTGTGAGTCAATACTTTGTCACAACTGAGGAGCACAGGGAGGGGTGGGGGCCTTTTAACCTCTTGATTGTGTTTTGTCAGGTGGACCTGTCATCTCTCAGGGTGCCGTCCTGGAAGACTTCCCAGAAACACCGTTACCGGTAAGTGTAACTGGTTGTGTTTTTTTTTTTTTTTCTTCTTTTTCCCTGTTCCACTTTAACCATTTCCGGAGACCATCCACCATACATATACCGTGACAGGGCGGCCACTACCTAGTGCATGATCTGACACTTCTGGGTTACATGTTTAGAGTTACAGAGGAGGTCTAGGGCTAGAGCTATTGCTCTCATTCTAAAGATTGCTGCGATACCTCACATGTGTGGTTTGAACACTGTTTTTTATATGCGGGCCCGACTTGCGTATGCTTTTGCTTCTGCTCGCGAGACGGGGCACTTAAATTTTAAATTTTTTTTAAAATTTATTTCACTTGTTATTTTTACACTGTCCTTTAAAAAAAATAAAAAAATGGGTCACTTTTATTCCTATTACAAGGAATGTAACCATCTCTTGTAATAGGAAAAAAAAGCATGACAGGACCTCTTAAATGTGAGATCCCTTTAGAGGGGATCCCCTTAAGAGCACTGGGCGGAAGTGATGTTTCACGTTGCTTCCGCCTTCCAATGCTATAGAGCTGAGCGGGGGCCATCTTTCCCTCACTTGGCATCCCAGGCAGTGAGGAGAGTCAACGCGGTCAGCTCCGCCGCTACTGACGGCTCCGGTAAGCGGCAAAAAAGTCTGGAGCGGGGCGGGAGGGGCCCCTCTCTCGCCCCCAATGAAAGTGATCTTGCGGCGAATCCACCACTGAGACCACTTTTATTCACGTGCAAGCAGTCCAAACGGTAGGCAGAGGCATAGTCAAAAAGCAGGCCAGGGTCAGTTCACGTGGAAGGCAGTGGTATGGTTATTTGGGGAAGCATGGAAAATGATCAGAACAGATGATGAAAATAGGGAAAATATGGGCTAATAATTTAGGGATGTATGATAAAGTTCGAAGCGTTCACCACTGCAAAGGCCAGGTTGGGAGGGGACAATGGAAGCTGGTATCTTTTCAAAACCCTCTTCTGCTGCACACGCGACATCTTTTTTGCCACCTTCGGCCTGCTTCCGATGGTGGAATGTTGTACGGGAAGTGGCGTTCATGAAGTCGGCTAACAGCATCAAAGCGAAGGTCTTCTGGGGGGGGGGGGTCTTTGTTGAAAGATGAGGGATGTGACTACTACTTCTATGAATTTTAGGAAGGGGGCGGGGCTTTCTGTGGATTTTGTGTAGACTATGTAGGAATTGTAAACGGCCAAATGGATGAGATAAATTGCTACCTTCTTGTACCAGAATCAGGACCTTCTTATTGACAAATAGGGCTGAATCATTTGGTCATTGAAATCCACCCCCCCTCCCCCCCAATGTAGAGATTATAGTCTTGGACACATGTCGGTTTTTCAATGGGACCTCGTCTTCGCTGAACTACAACTGTAGTGTCATCGTGAATGGACATCATGTGCACGTTCCTGTTATCCTTCCACCTCAAGGCCAGCACTTCATTGCATCTCAGTGTTGCTCTTTCCCTCCTTTGCAGCTTTTTGTTTACTATGGATTGTGGGAAGCCCTTCCTATTTTTTTCTTGAGGTTCCGCAGGCCAGGGTTTTTTTGATATATAGGTGTCTGAAAAGGGGCAGGCTGGTATAAAAGTTGTCAAGGTATTTATGATATCCTTTTTTCAGAAGTGGGTAAGCCAGGTCCCATACGATTTTTCCAGTTGTGCCCATGCCTTCATATATGCGGAACGCATACAGATATCCTGTGGCTCTCTCACAGAGCTTGTAAACTTTTACTCCGTATTTGGCCTTTTTGCTAGGAATATATTGTTTTATTCCTAGCCGGCCTGAAAATAGTACCAGGGACTCATCCACACATATATGCTGCTCGGGGACATAGAGTTCTGCAAATCGTTGGGAAAATAAATTTATCAGTGGGCGAATCTTGTATAACTTATCGGAATTTGGATGATTGCGGGGAGGGCACTGGGTGTTGTCGTTTAAAATGAAAGAATCTCATAATCCTCTCATATGGGAACCTGGGCATTGTGGCAGAATACATGGGCATATGGTGGATGGGGTTGGTGGACAAATGGGTATGTCCTTCATATTTATTTTTCTTTGTAAGCCCCATGTTTAGGGTGAGGCCCAAAAACAATTTGAACTCCTCCCAAATTCAAATCTCTTCACTCAAATGGACGGGCATAAGATGATTGGGGCTTGCTGGCAATATACTGCAGGGCATACAAATTTGTCTGGTCCACAATGAATTGCAGCAAAGTGTTGGGCAAAAACAGGTGAAAGCAATCGATCTCTGTGAAATTTTGAGTGTTGGCCTGCACACCTGGCTGTGCTGTGAAAGGGGGAAAAATTGGTGATCCCGAGTTGGAAGGCAGCCATGTTGTGTTGGCAAGACCATCTGGCATGTATGGAGCGGACCTGGCTCTTGGGGGACGTGACACTCCAGTAGTTGGGGGGAGTTGAATTTCCTGTGCTGGTACTCAGGTGTGATGAGGCAGCACTGGTACTGGGCCTGGGCATTTGTGCGCGGGGCCTATCGCTGGTGGCAGCACTGGTACTGGGCCTTTGTTCCTGGGGCCTATTGCTGGCGGCAGCGCTGGTACTGGGAATATAATCATGGTTGCTGGCATCTGCCTGGTTTCCAGAGTGTCGTGCCCTTTTAGGAGGGACCCATTCTTCATCCGAATCATTACTACTCTCGATCAGTTCAAATGCCGAATTTGATTCGGAATTGGAATCTGATGAGAACTCCCCGGTGCTCTCATCAGTCATGGAGAGGATCTGGAACGCCTCCTCACTAGTATATACTCTTTTGAACTTGGCTGTGTGGCGGGTGGCTTTGGGACGGGTGACAGATGGGTGGCAGGTGATGGTCACTGATGGGCTGTGCGATGGGTGGCAGGTGACGTTCACTGAGAGGTGATAATGCTGTAATGGGCGATGGTCACTGATGGGTGACGGGTGTTGGTCACTGATGGGTGACGGGTGACAGGGCACGGTCATTGATGGGTGACGGGTGCACCGCTGATGGTCACTGCTGGCAGTCTCTTATGTGACAGGTGCACTTTTATGGGGTGACTGTTGGGTGACAGATGACAATTGGGGGGGTGATGGGACAGGTGTTGTGTTGGTGCAGACACTACTAAACATAGATCTGTAACTCACTGCTCCTGGCTCTTCTCTCCTCACACTGGAAACGGTATGTGAGGAGAGAAGAGCTGGTGACAGCTATTTGTTTACATTTAGTGATCGGCTGTGAATGGATCACAGCCGATCACATGGTACACAGCCCTGGCCAATGGCTGTGTACTATCGTCGGTGACGAGCAGTGTTCCCGGGAACACGCCGCCACCGATGTGCACGCGCAGCGCGCTCACGATTGTGCGTATGCGCCGTGCAATGCTTGGAGTTACCATTCGTGATCGGCCGTGACTTCATCACGGCCGATCACGTGGTAAACAGCCATGCCCAGTGGCTGTTCACCCCTGTCGGTGATTAACGGTGTCTCGCTGACACGCTGCCACCGACAGTACAGGGCTGCGCACACACGATCGCGCGCATGCCCTGTTTAAACGGGCTCACGTCATATGACATCCGCCCAGAACAAGAGCCTTACTGTCCCGCCGCCATGTGACGGTGGGCGGTAGGCTAGTGGTTAAGGGCACAGGGCATAAAAGTCTTGGCGCACCTAGACGATCGATTGCTAATAGACCGTTCAGTGGCTAGCTTGGAGCAAAGTGTACGCATTACAATCAGTTACCTGGAAAGTCTGGGTTGGCTTCTCAAGCTACAGAAGTCTTCCTTTTTTAAAACCGCTAAAAAAGCTGGAGTATTTGGGCCTGATCACAGACACAGCCCAGAAAAAGGTGTTCTTGCCTCCGGAAAAAATCAACTTAATACGAGAGCTGGTGCGGATGGTCAGGTCGAAAGGAGATCCCTCCATTCGCCTTTGCATTAGGTTGTTAGGAAAGATGGTGGCTTCGTTCAAAGCAGTTCCCTATGCCCAGTTCCATTCGAGACTGTTGCAAAACAGTATCTTGTCTGCTTGGAACAAAACGATCCAAGCTTTGGACTTTCCAATGCGGCTGTCCCCAAGGGTGTCCCAAAGCCTCAGTTGGTTACCAACCCAGAATCTGCTGAAAGGAAAATAATTCAGACCAGCTATCTGGAAAGTGGTAACGACAGATGCCAGCCTTTTAGGCTGGTGAGCAGTACTAGAGAAGACAACTGTCCAGGGACAGTGGTCAAGAACCGAAAGAGCCTTGCCTATCAACATCCCAGAGATTCATGCAGTGCGTCTGGCTCTAAAGGCCTGGACTTTCAGGTTAAGGGATTGTCCTGTCAGGATCCAATCCGACAATGCCACAGCTGTGGCCTATATCGATCACCAAGGGGGCACCAAGAGTCTCTCAGTGCAGAGAGAGGTGAACCATATTCTAACTTGGGCAGAAAGGAATGTCCTGTGCCTATCGGCAGTCTTCATTTCGGGAGTAGAGAATTTGCAGGTGGACTACTTGAGTCACCATCAGTTATTCCCGGGGAATGGTCTCTTCACCCTGTCATTTTTCCGCCTGTTTGCCAAAGATAGGGGACTCCAGACTCTAGCATCCAGATTCAACATGAAGTTAGTCAACTTTGTGTCCAGGACAAGGGATCCACAGATGTGTTGGTAACCCTGTGGGATCAGTTCTCACTGATCTATGCATTCCCCCCTATTCAGTTGCTGCCTCGACTCCTTTGCAGGATCAAGCTGGAAAGGAAACCGGTAATTCTGGTAGCACCAGCATGGCCCAGAAGGTCATGGTATGCAGAAAGATGGCAGTGGAGGATCTATGGTCCCATCCACTACGACCTGCTCTCACAGGGGCCGATATTCCATCCTACTTTACGAACGCTAAATTTATTGGCTTGGCTATTGAAACCCACATTTTAAAGAAACGTGGGCTTTCCAGGTCCGTTATCTCCACCTTAATGCAAGGAAGCCAGCTTCCAGAACTATATATTACAGGGTCTAGAGAGCCTATGTTTCCTAGTGTGAATCCAAGGGTTGGCACTATCGGAGATATATCATAGGCAGAATTCTTGCCTTTCTACAATTAGGGGTGGAGAGGAAGTTGAGGCCTTGAGTACTATTAATGGCCAAGTCTCAGCCTTATCGATCTTATTTCAAAGACCGCTTGCTACGCATTCTTTAGTCCAGGGTTTTATGCAAGGGGTGATGCGGAAATAATCTGCCAGTTAAATCACCTTGTTTTTGTCAGTGTTACAAAAACAGCCATTTGAACCGATACAGCATATTCCCTTAGTCCTTCTGACAAGGAAGCTGGTGTTCTTGGTTGCTATATCCTCGGCAAGGAGGGTTTTGGAATTGGCTGCTCTATCTTGTAAAGAGCCATACTTGATTATTCATGAGGACAGAGTGGTGTTGCGCTCTTGTGAAGACTTTTTGCCAAAAGTGGTTTCAGGTTTTTACCTGAACCAAGATATTGTCCTGTCATTTTTTCCAAAACCATGTTCTAGGGTAGAGAAGTCACTACATTGTCTTGATGTGATGAGAGCAGTGAAAATCTATTTAAATACAACTGCTCAGATTAGAAAGACTGATGTCTTATTTATTCTGCCAGAGGGTCCTAAGAAAGGACAGGCAGCGTCGAAATCCACTGTCGCTAAGTGGATTCGGCAGGTTATAATTCAGACTTATGGTTTAAGGGGAAAGATTCCTCCTTTTTTATGTCAAAGCGCACTCTACCAGGTCGGTTAATGCTTCTTGGGCAGTGCGTCACCAGGCCTCCATGGCTCAGATCTGCAAAGCCGCAACTTGGTCTTCAGTGCATACATTCACAAAATTTTTTGAGGTGGATGTAAGGAGGTATGAGGATATCGCCAGTGAGGCGCAGTGTGCTCCAGGGAGCAGTATATGTCCTCAAGTCTGGGGGTACCCTGCAGGTTGTCTCTCCCTCCCCTCAAATAGCATTGCTATGGGACGTCCCATTAAGTTATTACTTAGGCTCTGTCCCATGATGTACGATAAAGAAAATAGGATTTTTTATAACGGCTTACCTGTAAAATCCTTTTCTTCGAGTACATCATGGGACACAGAGGTCCCTCCCCTCTTTTGGGGTCTAGATATATTGCTTTGCTACAAAAAAACTGAGGCACTCCTGGAAGGAGGAGGGGTTATATAGGGGAGTGAACTTCTGTATTGGGTATACCAGTGTCCATCACCTGAAGGTGCCTATATACCCATTAAGTTATTACTTAGGCTCTGTGTCCCACGATGTACGATAAAGAAAAGGGTTTTACAGGCAAACTGTTATAAAAACCTATTTTTTTTTTTTTTTTTTTTTGTTACTAGATGGACTTGTGTTTTTTTCAACCTGACTTTCTATGTAACTATATGTAATGTAAGTATGTATGAGATATACCAGGATGATCCCAGTGGAACGGGAGGCACTCCTTCTACAGTGATTGCTGCTAACTTCCAGGTCCAATACTGAGTGGCTGCTCTGCTGCTTAGTGAACATGGTGGCGCCTACTACAGTGATTTCCAGCTTGGCCAATGGAACTGCAAATGCAAAATAGTCAAAACCTAAACTTCAGCTTTGGGGACCCATGTAAATTGTCTTTTTAATGCACTCATAAAGACGCACTAAAGTATATGTGGAGGGACGCAAGAGCGTAGAGGGGCATGTAAGAGGTTGGTGACACAAGCATTCTTTTTGAACACATTTGCTAATGCATCAGGCTGAGCGCTAATAGCAGTGGCTGATTATTGCCCAAGCAATGGATGTGATTTCTTCTGGTAGTACCTCTGCTTTGTGCATCAGGCTATATTCAGAAGGGGGTTTGAAATGCCTCCAAAAAAGGTGCTAAAAGGGTCTTCCTCAAGCTCTGGAAAGCCTACTCTTCAAATGGCATCCAACACTGAGAGGGGGTGGCTGGTCAGAGGGAGCATCGGGGCCATGTAATGTTTGCAACTGTTTTCAACACTGCAGCCCCTGTTCATTTTACTTACACTTTTTTTTTTTTTCCCTCAGCCATGGTAGATTTTTAAAAGAAGTTTAGCGATTTTAATCGCATCCCAGAGTGGTTAATCACATCCCAGTGTGGTCAAGATGCGACAGGTTCTCTTCCATTTTCCTAAAGAACCTCAGACTGAGGAACCAGGGGCAGGAGAAAACTATTCCCTCAGGGGACCGTGGTGAGGCTGATGACTCCTCTTCTGAGGTGTCAATTGCGGGAGGGTCAGCTTTCACAATCTCTGTATGTTTGATGGTACAATTTCTTGCTGAATGATCCACTCCACATTTCTGTACCCTTAAATGAGTGTTTGGGTTTGCTAAAGCCTCCTCAAGCTGTGCATGCTTTTTTCCTGTCCACTCTTTGTTGGGAAATTTTTTTGTACCTGGAGGATCACCCAGGTAAGCATTATTTTCCATTCTAAAAAGTTTTCATACTTTATCCTATGGTAGAGAAAATTCACTAAGCGGGGTATACCAGCAATTAACGCTACTATATCCTTTTGTGAGTAAGTTTGACTTGTCCGGCAGACATTACTCAAATACTTAGTTATCCAATGAATAAAAGGTTGGAATTCCTATTAAAAAAAAAACCAAAAAAAAACCAAAACACTTTTTTCTCTGGCAGGTTGAGTGTCTCAGCCTGCGCTGACAGTAATTGGTTAATCGTTGAGAAACCAGTTTTAACAGGTGTTTAAGGTTATCCTGCTCAGCAGGTCCAGGAGGCAGCTTTATGTTTGCAATAGTTGCTATGACAGATTGTGCCTTCGCTAAGCGTCATGCAAGAAGCTCCTGCCTAGTCTTCCCTTTTGCGGTAAGGCAGCTATCTGGGGATATTTTAGATATCCATAGAATTTCTGGCAAAAAGATACCCCTTTTGCCTTTTTAAATGAAGGACTAATTGGGTTTTTTATTTCAAAGTTCCTTCTTATGTGCCAGGGGCATCAGCCTCCACCGATGGCACGATGGCCTCCGCCGTCGGGTTCAAATGGTGATCCTCAGGGTTAACCCCAGGAACAAAAGAGGTCTTGAGGGAGGAAGCCTACAAGATACTGTAGCCTCCTTATGAGGAGGTGCCCCGCTTGCTCAATAGGGAGAATTCTTCTACAGTTCTCAGGGATCTGGCAGAAGGAATGTCAATACGAATAGGGGACTTCATCAATAGCTCCAACGTACAAACTGGAGCTCCAAGAGTTTCCGTCTCCTCGTTTTCTCAGAACAAACGTTCCTAAGGAGCCAGAGAAAAAAATCTTTCTCTCTAGCATTGGACCATGTTTTGGCAAAAAAGTGTTCATGGTGGCCCCATGTAAGAGCAGAGATTAGGATTTGGTTAAATCCAATAGACATTCTAGATCTCAAAAGTCTAAAATTCAATTGCTGAATATAATCTCTCCCCTTTTTGCATGAAGATGCATATCTGCACATGCCTATTTCCTCGCTCACTAGTATTATTTTCTTTCAAAGTGGAAAATCTTCTTTTTCAGTGTGTAGCTCTGCTTTACGATCTAGCTGCTACACCTAGAGTACAAGGTTCTGGCTCCTTTTCTAGCCAGATTGAGGGCCCAAGGTATAACGATTATGGTTTACCTAGTCGATCTGTTCTTGTTAGACCAGTCGGTAGCCCGCTTAGACCAAAAGTATGGTCACTACATTCGACTACCTGAAATATCTAGGTCCGATTCGCAACCTAGGAGGAATCTTCTTTAAAACATGAGGAAAATACTTGGGTCTGATCATAGGTACACCCAGAAAAGGGTATTCGTACCCCAGGCTAAGATCAGCACCATCAAGGTCTGATCTAGGTAGTCGAAGCAAGATGTTTTTTCTCCTATTCAACTTTGCGTGAGATTGTCGGGAAAGATGGTGGGTTTATTCAAGGCCGTTCTATGTCTCATTCTAGACTGCTGCAAAGCAGTATCCTATCGGCTTGAAACAGAGAATTTAAAGCTCTATATTCCCAGTGTGTCTGACTCCAAAGACTACGGCCACATCACCCTGATGGCGCTCGATTTCGTCTGATCTTGGAGGCTAAGCACGGTCGGGCCTGGTTAGTACCCGGATGAAAGACCACCTGCTGTAGGCTGAATGCGCCAGAGCCTCAGTTTATGGTTAACATCCAAAAATCTGCGAAGGGGAAAATCCTTCTTTCAGTTACCTGGGAAATGGTATCAACATATGCCAACCTTCTTTTTTTTTTTTTTTTTTTTTTTTAAGGTTGGGGGACAGTCCTATAAGAGGCAGCTGTCCAGGAGAAGTGGCCTGGATCAGAAATGGCCTCGCTCATTAACATTTTAAAAATTCAGGCAGAACACTTGGTTATGAGGCCTGAACGTTCAGTTTAAGGTATTGTCCTGCTAGGAGTCAATCCATTTATGCCATAGCAATGGCCTATATTAATTATCAAGGGGGCACAAGAAGTTGTGCAGCCCAGAGAAAGGTGAAGCTTATCCTAGCTTAGGCAAAGTACATTGTTTTCTTCCCATCGGCAGTTTTCATTCCAGGAATAGAAAATTGGCAGTCGGACTACTTGAGTCACCAGCAGTTTTTCCTGGGAGGATGGTTCATTCACCCCGATACCTTCCTGTCAATATGTCAAGGATGGGGAAACCCAGACATAGATCTGTTTGCGCCCAGGATCAACAAATCAGATTGACAATTTTGTGTCAAGAACAAAGGATCCGCTAGCATGCGGAACGGATGCCTTGCTATTCCCGTGGAATCGGTTCTCACTGTTTTGTGCATTCCCTCATATTCTGCCTGCATCCACAACTTCTTCACAGGATCAAGCATGAAGGGAAGTCGTTGATTCTTTTAACCCCAGCGGGGTCCAGGAAATCTTGGGAGATCGTAGAGATGGCAGTAGGGGGAACCCATGGACCCTACCTTCGCGGCCAGACCTTCTCTCGCAGGGTCCGAAGTTCCAGCCTACTTTACAAATGATGATAATTTAACGGTTTGTCTATTGAGGCCCACACTATGAAGAAGCGTGGGCTGTCAGGTTTGGTAGTTTTCTACCTTGGTTTATGCAGAGCCAACCTCCATGGTTATATATTATGGAGTCTGGGAAACGTATGTCTCCTGGTGTGAAACCAGGAGCTGCACCCCAGGAAATAAGTCTAGGTAGAGTCCTTGATTTTTTTCTGCACATGGGGTGAGAAATAAAGCTGGCCTTGAGTGCTTTCTAAGGACAGGTCTCGGCCTTATCGGTATTATTTCAACGACCACTTGCTTCGCATTCTTTGGTCCATAACTTTATTCAGGGGGTAACTTGGCTTAATCTCCGGTTAAGTAACCCCTGAACCCTTGGGACTTGAATTTAATTTTGTCGACATTATAAAACAGCCTTTTCTGAGCCGATACGACATATTCCCTTGGTCCTTTTTTGACAAGGAAACTATTTTCTTCTGGTAACCATATCTGCTGCAAGAAAGGTATCAGTATTGGCTGCTCTTTCTTGTAAAGAGCCATATTTGTATTGTTCACATAATAAGGTAGTATTGCGTCCTCATCCTAACTTTACCAAAGGTAGCTCCAGGTTTTTATCTAAACCAGGATTTTGTTCTACCGTCCTTTTTCCAGAACCCTGTTCTTTGGAAGAAAAATCGCTACTTTATTTTATTTATTTTGATGTGGTGAGAGCAGTCAATGTCTACTTAACCACTTGACGACCGCCTCACGCCGATGTACGTCGGCAAAGTGGCACGGACAGGCAAAATCACGTACAGGGTACGTGATTTGCCTTCCGCGGGTGGGGGGTCCGATCGGACCCCCCCCCGGTGCCCGAGGCGGTCGTCTTTTGTCCAGCGGCGATCGGTGATGAGGGGGAGACCATCCGTTCGTGGCCCCCCCCTCGCGATCACCGCCGGCCAATGAGAATCTTCCTTTGCTGCTGTATGCTAAACAGCAGCAAAGGAAATTATGTCATCTCCCCTCGGGTCGGTATTTTCCGTTCCGGCCCGAGGAGAGAAGATATCAATGTGAGTGCACCAACACACACACACACACAGTAGAACATGCCAGGCACACAAAACACCCCGATCCCCCCCCCGATCGCCCCCCGATCCCCCCCCAATCACCTCCCCCCCCCCCCCTGTCACAAACTGACACCAGCAGTTTTTTTTTTTTTTTATTTTTTTTTTTTTTCTGATTACTGCATAGTGTCAGTTTGTGACAGTTACAGTGTTGGGACAGATACTGTTACCCCCCTGTAGGTCTAGGGTACCCCCATAACCCCCCCTAATAAAGTTTTAACCCCTTGATCACCCCCTGTCACCAGTGTCGCTAAGCGATCATTTTTCTGATCGCTGTATTAGTGTCGCTGGTGACGCTAGTTAGTGAGGTAAATATTTAGGTTCGCCGTCAGCGTTTTATAGCGTCAGGGACCCCCCTATACTATCTGATAAATGTTTTAACCCCTTGATTGCCCCCTAGTTAACCCTTTCACCACTGATCACCGTATAACCGTTACGGTTGACGCTGGTTAGTTTGTTTATTTTTTATAGTGTCAGGGCACCCGCCGTTTATTACCGAATAAAGGTTTAGCCCCCCGATCGCCCGGCGGTGATATGCGTCGCCCCAGGCAGCGTCAGATTAGCGCCAGTACCGCTAACACCCACGCACGCAGCATGCGCCTCCCTTAGTGGTATAGTATCTGATTGGATCAATATCTCATCCGATCAGATCTATACTAGCGTCCCCAGCAGTTTAGGGTTCCCAAAAACGCAGTGTTAGCGGGATCAGCCCAGATACCTGCTAGCACCTGCGTTTTGCCCCTCCGCCCAGCCCACCCAAGTGCAGTATCGATCGATCACTGTCACTTACAAAACACTAAACGCATAACTGCAGCGTTCGCAGAGTCAGGCCTGATCCCTGCGATCGCTAACAGTTTTTTTGGTAGCATTTTGGTGAACTGGCAAGCACCAGCCCCAGGCGTCAGGTTAGCGCCAGTACCGCTAACACCCACGCACGCAGCATACGCCTCCCTTAGTGGTATAGTATCTGAACGGATCAATATCTGATCCGATCAGATCTATACTAGCGTCCCCAGCAGTTTAGGGTTCCCAAAAACGCAGTGTTAGCGGGATCAGCCCAGATACCTGCTAGCACCTGCGTTTTGCGCCTCCGCCCGGCCCAGCCCACCCAAGTGCAGTATCGATCGATCACTGACACTTACAAAACACTAAACGCATAACTGCAGCGTTCACAGAGTCATGCCTGATCCCTGCGATCGCTAACAGTTTTTTTGGTAGTATTTTGGTGAACTGGCAAGCACCAGCCCCAGGCAGCGTCAGATTAGCGCCAGTACCGCTAACACCCACGCACGCACCGTACACCTCCCTTAGTGGTATAGTATCTGATCGCATCAATATCTGATCCGATCAGATCTATACTAGCGTCACCAGCAGTTTAGGGTTCCCAAAAACGCAGTGTTAGCGGGATCAGCCCAGATACCTGCTAGCACCTGCGTTTTGCCCCTCCGCCCGGCCCAGCCCACCCAAGTGCAGTATCGATCGATCACTGTCACTTACAAAACACTAAAAGCATAACTGCAGCGTTCGCAGAGTCAGGCCTGATCCCTGCGATCGCTAACAGTTTTTTGGTAGCGTTTTGGTGAACTGGCAAGCGCCAGCGGCCTAGTACACCCCGGTCGTAGTCAAACCAGCACTGCAGTAACACGTGGTGACGTGGCGAGTCCCATAAGTGCAGTTCAAGCTGGTGAGGTGGCAAGCACAAGTAGTGTCCCGCTGCCACCAAAAAGACAAACACAGGCCCGTCGTGCCCATAATGCCCTTCCTGCTGCATTCGCCAATCCTAATTGGGAACCCACCGCTTCTGCAGTGCCCGTACTTCCCCCATTCACATCCCCAACCAAATGCAGTCGGCTGCATGAGAGGCATTTTTATGTCCTCCCGAGTACCCCTACCCAACGAACCCCCCAAAAAAGATGTCGTGTCTGCAGCAAGCGCGGATATAGGCGTGACGCCCGCTATTATTGTCCCTCCTGTCCTGACAATCCTGGTCTTTGCATTGGTGAATGTTTTGAACGCTACCATTCACTAGTTGAGTATTAGCGTAGGGTACAGCATTGCACAGACTAGGACACACTTTCACAGGGTCTCCCAAGATGCCATCGCATTTTGAGAGACCCGAACCTGGAACCGGTTACAGTTATAAAAGTTAGTTACAAAAAAAGTGTAAAAAAAAAAAAAATGAAATAAAAAAAATAGTTGTTTTTATTGTTCTCTCTCTCTCTATTCTCTCTCTCTATTGTTCTGCTCTTTTTTACTGTATTCTATTCTGCAATGTTTTATTGTTATTGTTATTATGTTTTATCATGTTTGTTTTTCAGGTGTGTAATTATTTACACTTTACTGTGCTTTATTGTTAACCATTGTTAACCATTTTTTTGTCTTCAGGTACGCCATTCACGACTTTGAGTGGTTATACCAGAATGATGCCTGCAGGTTTAGGTATCATCTTGGTATCATTCTTTTCAGCCAGCGGTCGGCTTTCATGTAAAAGCAATCCTAGCGGCTAATTAGCCTCTAGACTGCTTTTACAAGCCGTGGGAGGGAATGCCCCCCCCCCCCCACCGTCTTCCGTGTTTTTCTCTGGCTCTCCTGTCTCAACAGGGAACCTGAGAATGCAGCCGGTGATTCAGCCAGCTGACCATAGAGCTGATCAGAGACCAGAGTGGCTCCAAACATCTCTATGGCCTAAGAAACCGGAAGCTACGAGTATTTCATGACTTAGATTTCGCCGGATGTAAATAGCGCCATTGGGAAATTGGGGAAGCATTTTATCACACCGATCTTGGTGTGGTCAGATGCTTTGAGGGCAGAGGAGAGATCTAGGGTCTAATAGACCACAATTTTTTCAAAAAAGAGTACCTGTCACTACCTATTGCTATCATAGGGGATATTTACATTCCCCGAGATAACAATAAAAATGATTAAAAAAAAAAATATGAAAGGAACAGTTTAAAAGTAAGATTAAAAAAGCAAAAAAATAATAAAGAAAAAAAAAAAAAAACACCCCTGTCGCCCCCTGCTCTCGCGCTAAGGCGAACGCAAGCGGCGGTCTGTCGTCAAACGTAAACAGCAATTGCACCATGCATGTGAGGTATCACCGCGAAGGCCAGATCGAGTGCAGTAATTTTTCCAGTAGACCTCCTCTGTAAATCTAAAGTGGTAACCTGTAAAGGCTTTTGAAGGCTTTTAAACATGTATTTATTTTGTTGCCACTGCACGTTTGTGTGCAATTTTAAAGCATGTCATGTTTGGTATCCATGTACTCGGCCTAAGATCATCTTTTTTATTTCATCAAACATTTGGGCAATATAGCGTGTTTTAGTGCATTAAAATTAAAAAAAGTGTGTTTTTTCCCCAAAAAATGCGTTTGAAAAATCGCTGCGCAATTACTGTGTGAAAAAAAAAAATGAAACACCCACCATTTTAATCTGTAGGGCATTTGCTTTAAAAAAATATATAATGTTTGGGGGTTCAAAGTAATTTTTTTGCAAAAAAAAAAAACTTTTTCATGTAAACAATAAGTGTCAGAAAGGGCTTTGTCTTCAAGTGGTTAGAAGAGTGGGTGATGTGTGACATAAGCTTCTAAATGTTGTGCATAAAATGCCAGGACAGTTCAAAACCCCCCCAAATGACCCCATTTTGGAAAGTAGACACCCCAAGCTATTTGCTGAGAGGCATGTCGAGTCCATGGAATATTTTATATTGCGACACAAGTTGCGGGAAAGACAAATTTATTTATTTATTTATTTTTTTTTTTGCACAAAGTTGTCACTAAATGATATATTGCTCAAACATGCCATGGAAATATGTGAAATTACACCCCAAAATACATTCTGCTGCTTCTCCTGAGTACGGGGATACCACATGCGTGAGACTTTTTGGGAGCCTAGCCGCGTACGGGACCCCGAAAACCAAGCACCGCCTTCAGGCTTTCTAAGGGCGTGAATTTTTGATTTCACTCTTCACTGCCTATCACAGTTTCGGAGGCCATGGAATGCCCAGGTGGCACAAAACCCCCCCAAATGACCCCATTTTGGAAAGTAGACACCCCAAGCTATTTGCTGAGAGGTATAGTGAGTATTTTGCAGACCTCACTTTTTGTCACAAAGTTTTGAAAATTGAAAAAAGAAAAAAAAAAATGTTTTTTCTTGTCTTTCTTCATTTTCAAAAACAAATGAGAGCTGCAAAATACTCACCATGCCTTTCAGCAAATAGCTTGGGGTGTCTACTTTCCAAAATGGGGTCATTTGGGGGGGTTTTGTGCCACCTGGGCATTCCATGGCCTCCGAAACTGTGATAGGCAGTAAAGAGTGAAATCAAAAATTTTCACCCTTAGAAATTCTGAAGGCAGTGATTGGTTTTCGGGGTCCAGTACGCGGCTAGGCTCCCAAAAAGTCCCACACATGTGGTATCCCCATACTCAGGAGAAGCAGCTAAATGTATTTTGGGGTGCAATTCCACATATGCCCATGGCCTGTGTGAGCAATATATCATTTAGTGACAACTTTATGAGAAAAAAAAAAAAAAAAAAAAAAAAAAAGTGTCACTTTCCCGCAACTTGTGTCAAAATATAAAATATTCCATGGACTCAATATGCCTCTCAGCAAATAGCTTGGGGTGTCTACTTTCCAAAATGGGGTCATTTTGGGGGGTTTTGTGCCATCTTGGCATTCCATGGCCTCCGAAACTGTGATAGGCAGTGAAGAGTGAAAGCAAAAATTTACACCCTTAGAAATCCTGAAGGCGGTGATTGGTTTTCGGGGCCCCGTACGCGGCTAGGCTCCCAAAAAGTCCCACACATGTGGTATCCCCATACTCAGGAGAAGCAGCTAAATGTATTTTGGGGTGCAATTCCACATAGGCCCATGGCCTGTGTGAGCAATATATCATTTAGTGACCACTTTTTGTAAATATTTTTTTTTTTTTTTTTTTTTGTCATTTTTCAATCACTTGGGACAAAAAAAATAAATATTCAATGGGTTCAACATGCCTCTCAGCAATTTCCTTGGGGTGTCTACTTTCCAAAATGGGGTCATTTGGGGGGGTTTTGTACTGCCCTGCCATTTTAGCACCTCAAGAAATGACATAGGCAGTCATAAACTAAAAGCTGTGTAAATTCCAGAAAATGTACCCTAGTTTGTAGACGCTATAACTTTTGCGCAAACCAATAAATATACGCTTATTGACATTTTTTTTACCAAAGACATGTGGCCGAATACATTTTGGCCTAAATGTATGACTAAAATTTAGTTTATTGGATTTTTTTTAGAACAAAAAGTAGAAAATATCATTTTTTTTCAAAATTTTCGGTCTTTTTCCGTTTATAGCGCAAAAAATAAAAACCGCAGAGGTGATCAAATACCATCAAAAGAAAGCTCTATTTGTGGGAAGAAAAGGACGCAAATTTCGTTTGGGTACAGCATTGCATGACCGCGCAATTAGCAGTTAAAGCGACGCAGTGCCAAATTGGAAAAAGACCTCTGGTCCTTAGGCAGCATAAAGGTCCGGGGCTCAAGTGGTTAAAGGTGATTGCTCAGATTCGAAAAATTGATGTTTTTATTTGTGTTGCCTGAAAGTCCTAAAGGAGGACAGGCAGCATTGAAATCTACTATTCTAAATAGATTTGACAAGTAATCATTCACGCTCATGATTAAGAGGTGGATTCCACCCTCTCAAATCAAAACGCACTCCTCTAGGGCTGTTAGTGCTTCCTGGGCAGTGCACCACCAAGCCTCCATGGCTCAAATCTGTAAGGCCGCAACTTGGTCTTCAGTCTATACATTTACCAGATTTTATCAAATAGATGTAAAAGGTCATGAGGATATTGCCTTTGGGAGCAGGGTACTGCAGGCTGCAGTATTAGTCCTCCTCTAGTCTCTTATCGCCCTACTTTTTGTTGTCCCCCTCCTTTCAGTTGGCGTTTTTATCTTGGGGCGTGCCAGTGTCCGTCACCTGAAGGTGGCCTATAACCCACATAGTAACTACTATGGCTCTGTGTCCCGTGATGTACTTCAAAGAAAAGGATTTTACAGGTAAGCTGTTTTTAAAAATCCTATTTTACACACTTCACATTAAAAAAGCGCAAAATTAAACCAAATCCTTTGTAAATGATTTGTCAGTGCTTTGTACCATTGCTGACAGCTGAAGTGTAAACAAAACCATTGCGGTGGGTATCGGTAATTGGTATCGGCGAGTACTAAAAAAAAAGTATCAGTACTCCTTACTCGTAAAAAAAAAAAAAAATGGTATCGGTGCATCCCTAATCATAAGTGACATCACCGTAAACCCATTTACTACAGAGGGTAGTAAGACCGCAATAGATGACTAATATCTGTAATCTACTACTGCAAATCTGCGTGGGGGTCTGGATAAGATCTCCACAAATTAAAGCGGAGGTCCGCCGAAAAAAATATTAAAAGCCAGCAGCTACAAATACTGCAGCTGCTGACTTTTAATATATGGACACTTACCTGTCCCAGGGAGCCCGCGATGTCGGCAGCGGAAGCCGATCCGTCCGTCGGCTCTCGGCTGCTGCCGCCGCCATCCTCGGTAGGGGAATAAGGAAATTTCTCCAGGGGAGAAAAGTGAGGGGGGGGGGGAAATAAGAGTTAAAAAAAAAAAAAGTAATTTTTTATATAGCTTCAGGGAAACGGTGTTGCATACAGCCACGAATACAAATGTATGCCTGTATGTATGTATGTATTACATCACTAGCCTAGTCTCCAAAATACCAACCTAATCGCCCTCTCAGTTCCTCCCAGGACCTCCTGCTCTCTAGCTCCCTCATCACCTCCTCCCATATCCGCCTCCAGGACTTCTCCCGAGCCTCGCCCATCCTCTGGAATTCCCTACCCCAATCTGTCAGACTGTCTCCAAATTTATCCACATTTAGGCAATGCCTGAAAACTTTCCTCTTCAGAGAAGTCTATCCTGCCTCCATCTAACAACTGCACTATTTTCTCTATTTGCTCATCCCCCACAGCTATTACCCTTTTGTATAACTTGACCCTCCCTCCTAGATTGTAAGCTCTAACGAGCAGGGCCCTCTGATTCCTCCTGTATTGAATTGTATTGTACTTGTACTGTTCTCCCTAATGTTGTAAAGCACTGCGTAAACTGTTGGCGCTATATAAATCCTGTATAATAATAAATAATAATAATAATGCCAATACGCATATACCTGTACACTGTATGCATGGTTACATGAACAGCCACTGACAGCCATTCATTTCTTAGGTTATACACCTGAGCGCTATACACGGATTTACCTGAGTGCTATACACGGATTTACCTGAGTATTGATGTATACCAGTGTACAACTATGAGGGACACCCAAGCTGAGCTGCCGCTCTGTGTCCATTCAGACACAAAACTGTGGCCTGGCCCCTATCTCTCCTCATTGGCTCACTGACTTTGACAGCAGCAGGAGCCAATGTTGCCCGCTGCTGTCTCAGCCAATGAGGAGGGGGAGTCCCGGCCAGACGAGCCACTTGTGCAACATTGCTGGATCGAGATGGACTCAGACTCAGAATGCATGAAGATTAAAAACCTTCTACCATTAGAATCACTTTAAAGTTACACTAACAATTTTTACTTTTGTTAAAATGTACTATTTTTTTTATTTATTTTTTTTCTTTTACCTGCATGCTTTGCTATGTAGCATTGAAAGGGGAACCTAAAGTGAAGCGTTTACTTTAAGCTTTACCATTCCGCTGTTACCATACTTAAAAGTATAATATAAAATAATGGGATGTCATTCAGCAGACTTTGTTGATTATATTTTAGGGTAAATTCATGAGCGTGGAAAAATTACAGGAAGATGTATTTTTTTTTTTTTTTTTTTTTTCCTCATTTGAAACAAGGTACTACCGCTTTTGAGCCTCACTAATACAGTGCCAGAATGTGCTCCCTTCTGTGACCTGCCATGGTCCCATTAATTGAGTAAAGCAAACTTATTTGGTATCCTTGTGCACGAAAGAGTTAGCTGAACATATTGCTGGATGCAGTTTTCACCATGCCATCACTGTGTTTGCAAAACCTGTTGCTGAATTTATGCATTTGTTGAAAATTTTGTATTTAATCTTTTTCCCTAACTTGACTGCCATGTGCATTTTAAAAATTGGGTTTCAAATTCCTAGTTCTACCTCTTGCCAAAAACCTTGAGTCTATATTTTGGGTTTACTTTTTTTTTTAGATTACTTTTAGGGCCCTTTCACACTGGGGCGGCGTCGGCGGTAAAGTGCCGCTATTGTAGCGCAGTGCAGCTTTACCGTCGGTATTAAGGGTTAAAAACCACCGTAATGCGCCTCTGCTAAGGCGCTTTGCCGGCGGTATAGCCGCGCCGTCTCATTGATTTCAATGGGCAGGAGCGGTATACACTCCGCTCCTTCACCGCTCCGAAGATGCTGCTAGCAGGACTTTTTTACCCGTCCTGCTAGCGCACTGCTCCAGTGTGAAAGCCCTCGGGGCTTTCACACTGGAATCAAAGCAGCGGCACTTTTGTGTCAGTTTGCAGGCGCTATTATTAGCGCAATAGTGCCTGCAAACCGCTCCAGTGTGAAAGGACCTTTAGGGTAGTTTATGGAGTCTTGCAACTCCTGAGCCACTGTAAATGCAGTTTGCTGCCAAAAAAAACTGACATGCCAGTTTTCAGCCATTGACTGCTAGAATGCATTCCCTTGTTTCTGGGTCTTGCCATGTTCACCCCATGTGGCTAAGGCTGGGTTCACACTTATGCAAATTGAATGCAGTTTTCCCCTTATCCAATTCGCATGACAGGAGAGTGTGACCAGTTCTCAATGGAGCCGGTTCACACATCTCCGGGGTGGCCACGGTCTGCATTTGAAAAGGGTTCTGTGCATCTTTTATAAAGAAAAAAGTTCAGTGCGCTACTCAAATTAAAACTAAATGGTAATGTGAATATAAAATATATATAAAACACTAAGCGCTGTGATGCTAAATAGCTGATAATTACACATAAAACCAAGTGAGGCTGCTATCAAAAGAGTGTTTTCAGAGTCACTTAAAAAGAATAAATAATGATATTTGAAGCGCTTCACAATGTGCATGAAAATGAATATATAATAATAAATATAAATAGTCAAATAAATCCAGCGGTGAGTAAAAATTCCTAAAAAATCCAGCAATCAAAATAGTGTAAAATTATAAAAAAATAGTGACACCAAATGTGTAAAAAATTCACATAAAAAAATCCACATAAAAATAAATAAATAGATAGGGATGTATTCAGAAGGTTCAATTATACAGGTGTAGAATCCTGATTGGTATAGAGCTTTTGATCACTAGCAAAGCTGTTTAAAAACACTTGCTTAATTAAGGTGCTCATTGATAGTACCAATGTGTTTTTTGCTTCTATTCACAACCAATGTGAGAATCATAAACAGGCAGATAAGAGAAAAAACCAATCATTGTGCAATAGTTAGGATACCAAGGTACACAGGCAAACTTCAATCCACTCACGTGTGCCTTATAATAAGGCATATGCAGGTTTTGCTATAGCAGTCAGCCGCCTTAGACAGGAGCAGATTCAGTGCAGTACACTGTGTGAAACTGCTGATCTGCACAGAGCGTCCTTGGCTCCTCCCACGCGTTACATCACAGTCACGTGACTTTTTCAAGGATCCTTGAAAGGCGGCTGACTGCTATAGTAAAACCTGCATATGCCTTATCATTATAAGGCACACGTGAGTGGATTGAAGTTTGCCTGTGTACCTTGGTATCCTAACTATTGCACAATGATTGGTTTTTTCTCTTATCTGCCTGTTTATGATTCTCACATTGGTTGTGAATAGAAGCAAAAAACACATTGGTACTATCAATGAGCACCTTAATTAAGCAAGTGTTTTTAAACAGCTTTGCTAGTGATCAAAAGCTCTATACCAATCAGGATTCTACACCTGTATAATTGAACCTTCTGAATACATCCCTATCTATTTATTTATTTTTATGTGGATTTTTTTATGTGAATTTTTTACACATTTGGTGTCACTAATTTTTTATAATTTTACACTATTTTGATTGCTGGATTTTTTAGGAATTTTTACTCACCGCTGGATTTATTTGACTATTTATATTTATTCTTATATATTCATTTTCATGCACATTGTGAAGCGCTTCAAATATCATTATTTATTTTAATGTGAATATAAAGAAATGAAAAAATTATAGTTCATATGGAAAATGATGGTATCATAAACCGGAGGTGTGATTCCTCTTTACGTCTTCAGTAAATCTTCTACGGATCTTCTAAGACAGTGCAGAAATAGGAAAAGGGGGCTGCTTACCAGATTTGATGGATCCCCATCACAGAGATCATGCGAGCCTGAACAAACTCCTCTCGGGGTCAGGAACAGCTGGTCTTTGAGTAGAGACAGACTTCCCTCCACGCCAGGTAGTTGAAATTTCAGAGGCGGCAATCAGGAACACTCTCCTCCATTAGCTGCTCCAGCAAGACCACTCGTAGCAGGAAATGGTATATTTTAAAAGAAGAAAAGGTGCTTCATTGTGCAGTAGTTTAAAATGCTTTAATCCATGAATAGACAACTGACATCAAAGCATTGGCAGGGTAAAACACCATTGTAATTAAAAAACACAGCCGACGCCGAAGCCGATCGGCTGAGAGTGTGGTGACGTCAGGTCCTCAGGCTCCACCTGTGCATCTTTGGCTCTGAATCAGGTGCGCATTCAGTCTGAAATTGGGAACTGATTTGCACCTGAATTGCTGAATAGGGACGCACCGGACCTCTGCTGTGAGCTGTGGCCACAGCAAGTGTGAACCTAGCCTTAGGCCCCTTTCACACTTATACGACTTGTCCCACGATTTTGTACTGCAAAATCGTATGACAAGTCATTCTCCATGATTTTCAATGACTACCATTCATATTGGCACGACTTCAAAGTAGTCCCTGCACTACTTTGGTCCAACTTCCATACGATTTGTGTCAAAAACAAAAATTAAAAAAATGTTGAATGGAAAAATATGGGATCCACATAGATAAGGACTTCCTAAAGTATCAAGATGAATCCCCCGTATGAGATAAAATTCATCAGAATACCCCAAATAATGAAAGGAGTGAAATAGTAGATCAGGATTGGTTAATAAATGCATTAATGTCACAATCAATATTTAATCCATGGGGCGTGTAACATTTTAATTGGTGTATCCAGAAAGTTTCAAGCTTGGATATCCCTCTAACATTAGACTTACCTCTTCAATGGGGCACAGACTTGTCTATTACTTGAAATTTAGTCCCCATTGGATTTTGGTTATGACAAAGTAAGTAGTGTTTAGGGACGCTATGGTTATGCTATGGACATCCTTCTTTGTGAGTAAGGCTCCAGGCTCCCCCTCTGGCAAGAACACTCCACCGATTGGGATCGGACCTACTCTCACCGCTTGGCAGTACAAGCGTATTTGACTCGCCACTTATGGCTTGTGGGTCCACCACCTTTGGTAAGAGTAACTCATCTTTCCTTGCCTCCTGAAGTTATTGATGTGAAGGTTTCATTCCGAATGTCAGCTCATCCCCAGAGTTCCCTGAGAAGCATAAAAAATTGGGAATACCAACAGCACAATAGTTTCACTGTTATGAACCTTTACCTTGTACATTAACATGGACTTTAGATGTTAAATGTTATATCCACATGATATCACTGCACCTATGTTCACGACACATTTAATCTGGACACAACAGGTATGTGTTGTTCACACTAGGATCTATCCAACCAAGTCTGTACAGTTTGGTATTTGGTGATTTTCAGGATTGCTTATTTACAGGGAGCTGGTCTTTAGTTTTCCTCTTTATTTGTTTTTCATTTGAAAATGTGAGACCTACTGTGATTTACAGATATATTCTTATCCCAAGTATTATCTCTATTGATTTTTTACACATTTCACCTGGGAATATTTGCTTTACACTTCACAGCGATATCTGCGACTGTAATTTCCCACACAGTCGCATACGTATTCATTGATAAATGTTTTATTATATATACTTTGGTTTTGAGTGCCACTATAAGGTTTTAGGCACTTGGTACACACAGATTTTTATTTATTTTTTATTAGCGCTACACCTTTTGTTTACATTATCACTTCACAATTAGTCTGATTGTTGTGTTGGCTGCTCACGGTTTTAGAGTAGGCACGGCAATATCATTACACATTTATTTCATGTTCCTGATATGTGCCTGTATGAGAAAGTATACGGTTCTGTGTCCCTCTTTGTATTGCTTCCTTTATGTGAAATCACTGGCGTTCCTGCCAGTCCCTCTGCTTTCCTATAATTTTTTTTTATATCTATACATAAATGTTTTACCTTTCATTTCTATTTTAAACTGTAATGAGTTGTTTTACAAGGTGAGAGTTCACATTTACAAGCTGACACTTCAAATTGTGTTCTTTTTACTCGGTGGTGTAATTTTTGTATTTTTTTATTTAATATATTTTGAAAGATGTGGCCTTTTGTTATCATAGTGTGGGGCGGGGGGCCTTTAGAAATAAAATCCTATTCTATACACGGCTGTTTTACACATTATTTTTTTCCCCATAACTTGGATAAAGTCTCTTTGCAGTAAAAAATTTTACTTTTCCTAAAGTTCACCTCTAAATTTTGTATCTGCATGTGTTTCTTTTATTCAGGCTAGAAACAATTTTATGATGTACAGCACATACCTGTTGACCTTACCAAAAATGCAGGTTTCTTGTAATTTTGTGTGATCTGAAAGGTCAGCATCAACAATGTTATCTCTCTTTTTTTTTTTTTTTGTAAACTACTAACCCAATCATTTCATCAGTTGATGGAGATGAGCAAAGGCAGACATGTATGAAGTTTGGCTTGTAAGACTGCCATGGCTACCTCCATAGATACAGTGAAGAAATAGGAGTTTTGGTTTATCTGTAAAATTCTCCTCCTTTTTGTGAGCACATCACAGGACAGAGTTAATATTCATTACCTAATCTTTTACGCTGCCACCTTCAGCTGAACACTGGCCAGAAAAAAAGGCAGGAATCCCTGCCAGCTCAGCTAAGCCTCAGTTTTGTAGCAAGCAACAAGAAACGCAAGCCAGTGGGGAGGGATCTCTTTGATGTATTCCAAGCAACAGTCTTTACAGATAAATCAAAAATCCTATTTCATGGTCATTACTACATGGAATGACCCAAAGCATTGATTTTGAGAGGAGGACAACACAGAAACAAGGTCAACGGGCCTAAATCTCTAAACGGAAAAGGGAAAACAAAAAAATAAGAACGTTCCTTAGCTGTATCTCCCCCGCCCCTGCTATGATCAACACAGGGGCAGACAGCATCTCCTAATAAAAAAAAAAAATGCACAAAAAAGGCTTGTACACACTGGCCAAATATCGGCTGGTTCAAAAGAAACCAGCCTACTTTCGGCCAGTGTGTACTTCTGCCTGTCTGGCTTCTGTCAGACGGGCATGTTGGAAAACCAGCAGCCAATCGGCACCCAATCATTGCTTTCAGCCAATAGCTGCTAGCGTTGATTGGGGGGGGGGGGAGCCTGTCAGAACATAATGGCTCAGCTGGGGGAATGCTGCTGTAACAGCGCAAAGTGCAGCGAGCTCCTCGGTTTTTCAGGGTTTTTTCATTCAGCCCAAACTGCCTCTGTAACAGGAATAAGACTGTGCTAGAAATAAAAATGTATTTTCAATGGACAATACTCGTGTGAATTGATACATATTTTTATTGTTGTAGGTGTTTGATCATTTAAGATGTTTTCCAAAGCCACAAAAACTTTCCTGAGTGAAATTGATGCGGGGGGTGAGTTGATACCTATCTCCAGTTTAAATGACTGCGATAAGGCACAGCTTCTCAGCGTGGTGGCAAAGAAGAAGCGATTCTGGTGGTGGCAAAAACCAAAGTACCTTTTTTCATCATGTGCCTGTTTTCTTGGTGATGTACTGACTGATGAGAAGCCAGTGAAACCAGGTAAGGGTTATTCAAGGAGATGTCTCCTGACATTGCATGTTATGTGTACCCGATGTTTGATCTAAAGTGCTACTAGGACCTTTTGTACTGTTATTCTGATAGTAAACATGCACAGCTGACATGTCAGATTTCTTGAGGGCTTTGAGCTTGAACTCTCATAAAGCAGACCTTCCAGTAACGTTACAAGTTTGCATGCATACATTTCTAAAACATTTGAATTCAGATCCACAGTTAAAGTTGCTGTAAACGCTTAAAGTGTTACTAAACCCAGTAATATGAAAATAGTTCCTCTGCCACCCCCACAGTGCCCATAGTTTATACATCTTTTTACATTAAAATACTGCCACTATATACCTTTTTTGCTGATCTGTATACCATGGTCATGTGATAAACTGCACAGTTTGTCCAGTGCTAAGTTTTGAGGTAGGAGGAGATTTCCACTACAGCCTGTATACACGCCCACATGTGTGATGTCAGTATTATGTGACTTGAACAGTTCAACTGAAACAGGAAATATTCTCTCCAGCAATAGAGACTAAACTGGGCATGTGCAGGATGGCTACCCTCACTGTATTATATGGCCCTGCCAAGATAGACAGTGCAGGAGGGAAGGATTTGTCCATATAGTGTCAAAGAGCCTTTTTACACAATGCAGAGGGTTAACCCATTAAGTTCCACAGTGAGTATAACAAGCATGCTACTCTGCATACACAGAATTTACTGTTGTGGGTTTAGTAACACTTTTAACGTTTTTTTGCGTTCTCTGCATTAAGGTGAAAACACAAACTCTTCTTTTTTTTTTTCTCCATGTCCTCTCATCTCAGGGCATGGAGGCAGGAGCCATTGGTAGCGCTACTTTTTGTGCAAACTAAGTGCATCATACACATAGAATTACTATAATCAAATGCATAAATTAAAAAGTACTCAACTATTCTCACAATAACTCTTAGTCCTAATCATAAAATTATACACAAATGCAGTCCAAAAAAAATGCCTAAATGAATCCGTGCCACATACTGTGTGCCTAAATCAAGCGTGCCAAATACTCCACTAAGTGCCAGTCCAATGTCGTGGTGCCTTTTAAAATCAGTAGCACTTTCTTTTTATTCTACCAGTCCTATGCTTTCAGAAAATATATGGTTTGGGGCAGTGTGGATTTGATTTAAATCAAGTAGATTTAAATCGTGGTTTAAATCGCTAGTAAAAAGGCTTGATTTAAATCGACTCTATTTTAAATCATAATTTTTAAAGAGCAACTCTCATCTCTGTCCTGCAGTGGCTCCTCCTCTGACCCCTGTTGACTCGCCAACAGTCCTATTCAATTTAATGGGACGGCTGGTGATGCGGCAGTGACGCAACAAGGTGAGGGACGTGGCGGCAGTGGGTGTGTGGATGCTTGCGAACAGGATCTGCCATGATGGATCTGTATTGACAGGTGCTCTTTAAATGTAAGGACTTATCCTTGCTAGTAGTTAAAATCTTTAATATTTGCAAACAAAATGATGGTTTCCTATTTAGAATAATAAGCTGTCAGGTTAGTAAAGCAGCAATATCAGAACCGAGTCAATCATGTGTACATAGATTTGCAAAACAATGGGATAAAGAAATATTCCTGAACTTTGGTTTTATCTCATGGTTACTATGAAATTGTGTGACTATATCAGTGCAGTGCATGTTATCTCAACTTGCAGGGCTTGGATTCATTGAGTTCACCGAAAATGTAAATATTGCAGAATATACAGCCTCATGCTACATAACTAAGATCTGAATAAACAAAATTATTACTGTATCTTAAATACAAAACTATCTTGGAATCGATTTTTACTCCAAAAGCATTTTAGTAAAATAAATTTGCTAAATCGGATTTGTTCCCTTACAAAAAAAAATCTTTGTTCCCGTACCAAAAAAAAATTGTTTTTTTGGTACGGGAACAATGAAGATTTTTAGAGAAATGTGGTTATTTAAATTTTTGCGTATGTTCAGTTTTCACCATGTTGCAAAAAGGTGTAATTTAAAAGTTTATTAACTCAATACAGGTTAAGCTTTTATATTTAGAAGGAATTTTGTAACATGTACTGTTATCTGCTAATAATGATTTTAGTGTTTTTTTAACGAAAATATTGTTTTAATAAACATTTGCGCAAATATCATTGTGCCCTAAAAATCAGAAGCATGTTATTTTGTATTCTACTGGTCATGTGCTTTCAGAAAATATATGGTTTGGGGGGGGGGGGCTTTAACAAACTCTGAAAGCTGTAAGGGAAAAATAAAAAAGCAATGGAAAAATTGCAAAAATGGCCTGGCCACCTGAGTGTAAAAATGGAGCACAGGGCCTGCCAGCAAAAGGGTTAAGCTGCAAGTATTACAGGGCTGTTAATGCATCCCATGATGATGATTCTGCGGTGCTCTACAATATAAAGGGAGACAGTACAGTAACAATACAGTTCAAAATAAGGGTTAGAAGGGCGCTGCTCATGAGAGCTTACAATCTGAAATAAGAATGGTAGCCTAGAGCGAGCACATCATGTAGAGTTTTAATGGTCCCAAACATGTAAACATGTTATGCTAATTTCTGTTCCTGCAAACCAACTTGATCTTATCCTAATTTTACATTAATTTACACAGATTATTTTTTTTGTGTGTTGCAATGTTTCTTCTCAAACTAAAAGATGAAACGCTCAATCCTAAGGATTATTTAAATAAACCAATATAAATATCAGATGTGAAATTGGTGTTTTTTCCCTTGAAATGTGCATTTCATGTTTGAAAGGCTCTGTTTTGCATGCATTCGTTTTTTTTTTTTTTTATCACCACCTTTTAATTTTGGCTTTTTCTTTCTTTCTTCCTTCCTTTCTTCCTTCCTTCCTTCCTTCCTTCCTTCCTTCCTTCCTTCCTTCCTTCCTTCCTTCCTTCCTTCCTTCCTTCCTTCCTTCCTTCCTTCCTTCCTTCCTTCCTTCCTTCCTTCCCTTCCCTCCCTCCCTCCCTCCCTCCCTCGAGCGTGCTGAATTTAAGGAAACCCATACAATAGTCTTGGTTAAAATATTTTTATATTTAAAATGCTTTGAAATCAGATAAAATAACACGCGTAAACTCAACTTAACTGTGTGGTAAGACTTTTAATATATTGAAAAGTAAATTTGCGATCATAAAAAAACAAATATGGTGGCGTGACCGGATGTGAGCCACGGCAGACGTCTCAAAGAGGAGCTCCGGAGAATCCTACCTAAAATCCTTCTCCATCTGACTGCCTACATGCCCAGAGAGGCCACCACACAGCTCATCCTCTCCAGCCTGCTGCCGGGCATCCCCCCCAGGGGCTATTTCCTGGTCGGCCGGCCCCTCAGGCCAGCATCGCGGTTTGCGGTCTAGTCCACGGCAGCCTCTATCCGGACTTCACCGGGCCCATCTGAAGCCACGGCCGGCCCCGCGCCTCCTATCTGTTGCCGGGCGGGCCGTTTTAGCCTCCGATCCTGCTGCAGCTGGGGATCCATGCGTGGAGCGGCTGGGGCAGAGGCCGCGCCCCTCAGTGTTCCCACGATTCGGCGCCATCTTGTCTAGCAGGCTGGATTGCCCTATACCAACAGTGCTGTGGAGTACGGGCTGCACTTCTAGCTTCCTCCTACTGCTTCCCTTAGGACCTGGCTGGATCTAGGGGAGGGGGGGCAGCAGTGCGGGAGGATGGTACCCGTGGCCCTGCGGCCATAACTGCTCTAGCTTCTACATCATCCTTCTGTCCCATGGCCTGGGTAAGTGTGTGCTGACTCTAGGAGTGACTGGCCACCCTGGGACCCTTGATATGAATAGCTGACTGACTTATCCCCCACAGTACTTCCTATTCCAGAGCCACTCCCTGCATAGTGACAGTAATAGGTGGTGTGGGGTGAACAGCCCCAGCTCAGTAGAGTTACTACTCTTGCCTCCAACCTAATGGGCCCTAAAAACAAGGGTGCAAACCACCCAACTCCTGTCCAGTTCTGCAACCGGACGCCTCTCTTGTAGGGAGGCTGCAGGCCCTACTATCTGAGCTAGCTATGGAGCCTGGGACATTCCTGAATGCAGTTCCTCCTGCCCCACTTAAGATGGTACCGCTGCGATTCTGGTTGCCATTGAAAACAGCAAAACATCCATGCTTGTGAGAATAGATCGTCTTATGGAGGAATGTAATCTCACAAATTATCTGGATAAAATCAGGGGTTGGCTGACCGAATCAGAATGCAGAATATCCGCCACTGAGGAGCTCACGGCAACCCACACCAATACAATAGCTGACTTACAATGCACAATACAAATGCTTGTCACTAAATCGGATGATGCAGAAAACAGGGCCAGGAGCAACAATGTCCATGTCCTAGGTCTCCCAGAAGGCGAGGAGGTCGATCGGCCAGCTGTATTTACGGAGGGGTTCTTTAAGAACTTGCTGGGCTTTGCTGATGTCTCCCCAACACACGTTGCTGATAGTGCCCACCGTGTACCCATGGGTCGCGCTATCCCTGGAGCAAATCCTTGTTCGTTTTCTACAGAGATGGTGACAGGATTCTCTCCGAGGCTTGTAGACACCCCATACTTTCTGTATGGCGGCTCCTTTGTCCTACTGTTTCCGGACTTTTCAGCCGAGCTGCAACGTAAGCAGAAAAGCTTTAACGAGGTCTGTAAGCGCCTACAAGTGAAGAGCATTCAATATAGCATCATGTATCCTAGCCGTCTCGGGGTCCCACATAATGACTCGGTTCGTTTCGACTCCCCGGCCGATGTGGATCACTGGCTGAATACCTTGGGATGAGAAAGTTACACTGATTCAACTCTAATGCTGCGTACACACGAGCGGACTTTACGGCAGACTTTGCCCGGCGGACGGGATTTCGTCGGACAATTCGATCGTGTGTGGGCTCCAGCGGACTTTGTTTTCTCAAAAGTTGGACGGACTTAGATTTGAAACATGTTTTAAATCAATCTGTCGAAATCTAGTCCGGTCGAAAAGTCCGCTCGTCTGTATGCTAGTTTGACGGACAAAAAGCCACGCTAGGGCAGCTATTGGCTACTGGCTATGAACTTCCTTGTTTTAGTCCGGTCGTACGTCATCACGTACGAATTTGACGGACTTTGGTGGATTGTGTGTAGGCAAGTCCGTTCATTCAGAAAGTCCGTCGTAAAGTCCGCCGGGCAAAGTCTGCCGTAAAGTCCGCTCGTGTGTACGCGGCATAAGTCTCTTTTTTAAGAGTTGCTCTGGGACCGGCATCTACCTTTTTTTTTTTTTAAGATCCATTATTTTGGCTGTTTATATCCAGCTCCTAGTCTCAAGTTAGCTGATCGCCTTACACCCATTCTGTTTCTGGATGAATCATTGTTACTCTCATAATGACACTCCAACTGTCCCTTGTTGTTAGGTTTGCTCCCTGGGGCTGCTACATTGTCCTTTTGGCTCTACTGGACAAGCTTTTCTTCACTCAGTTACTGGAAGTAAGCAGTCATTTATAATCCTAGTTATGTTGTACTCCCTTTTTTACTGGCGCTACCTCGCTAGTTAAGTGTTAAGTTACGCACTTAAACCCTCAGGTTCTGCCTTCCTGAAGAGGCTTCAGCGGCTTTACCACTGCCGCACTGCGGGACTTCTTCAAGGAAAACTGACGTTTAGTCGGTTCCGGGGATCAAACTGACCGACTGGCATAGTTGTTGGCGTTGGTAGGGAGTTAGCTATGGTTACACTGTTCACTATGTTTGTTTATTTTCTTTGGTAACCAAATGCCTTGCTTAACGTTTATCCTCATTTGCTGCAGTGTCCTCATCAAGCTCACTTGCTTAAGTGCTGTTGTCCATGGGAGGTGTGGCGGGTCCGCTTTTCTTCCTTCGGGTTGGTATCAAGGCTCCTCCTATACCTCTAGGTAATTCTATCGCTCAACAGAGCATGGGCGCAACAAGAATTTCACGCCACTTATTCTAGTTATGCCAGGGGGTCGCCATTCTTCTACATAAATCTCTTGCTTATAAGGTCATACAAGTATGTTTAGATTCGGAAAGCAGATACATAATTTTAGTTCTGGAAATTGGTACTGTGAAATATGCATTTGTCAATGTTTATACCCCCCCCTCCCCGCCCTTTTCTCTTAGCATACGGTACACCATCCAGGAGAAATTGGCACCAATACAGCTTACTAGAGTTATTTGTCCTGGGGACTTTAATGCTGTATTGCAGGCTGACTTGGACTCCTCCATTTCCCAGCGGGCGTCCAGTCTGGACCTTGAGTCCTGGGCTCACACCTTTTTGACTTGACAGGGATCTGGAGATATAAATTGATTGATTTGGCGTTTCTCTCGACACTTCTGCTATTTGCCATTTGGGGTGCTTCCAATCTGCAAGCTGGCATTTCAGACCATTCCCTGATGGAAATTTACTGTGCATGTTGGAGTGGGTAGATCCCCAGGCGTCTGGCATCTAAATGGATTCACAATGAGGGTACAGGAGCTGCTGCAGGACTCGGGTCCTCACTACTGGCAGGTAAATGAATCCACTGCATCCCCCTCAGTTAGTGTGGGATGCCTTTTAAAGCGTTTACCCGTAAACTCCTGTTTTCTATGGATTGTATACCTATGCAACTGTAGCATGTAATGCCTTGTGTTCCATTCAATAAAAATCTATTTTATTGATTAACCACTTCAATACCAGGCACTTTCGCCCCTCCTGCCCTGGACAATTTTCAGCTTTCAGTGCTGTCGCAGTTTGAATGACAATTGCGCAGTCATACAACGCTGTACCCAAACTAAATTTTTCTGATTTTCTTCCCACAAATAGAGCTTTCTTTTGGTGGTATTTGATCACCACTGGGGTTTTTTATTTTTTGCTAAACCAGCTAAAGACCAAAATTTTTGAAAAAAAGTTTTTCTTCGTTTCGGTTATAAAATTTTCTTTTCTCCTTCACTGACGGGCACAGATGAGGCGGCACTGATGGACACTGAGGCGGCACTGATATGTAGAATTGATGGGCACCAATAGGCGGCACTGACAGGCGGCTGTGATGGGCACTGATCGGTATCACTGATGGGCAGTACTGATGAGTTTTTGACAGGTGTTACTGTAGGGCACTGATTGGCACTGTGGTGGCCCCCTCTGACAGGAAGAGCCTCTGATCTGCTCTCCCTGTCAGCGCGAACCGAGGAATGCCATTTACCGGAACTTCCTGGTTCACGCGATCAGCTGTGAATGGTCACAGCTGATCACATGGTAAGAAGCCTCTGACAGAGGCTTCTTATCATTAATTGGAGATGCACTGTTCGCCCTCGCGCTGGCATGTTATCCTGCTGGATGTCATATGACGCCCAGTCAGGATAACAGAACCACTTCCCGGACGTCAATCTGGTATTGACCGGGCGGGAAGTGGTTAAAAAAAAAAAAAAAAAAAAAACAGAAAAAGCTTTTACCTGTGGTCAATTTATCTCGGCCATTAAAACTGCAAGAGTCGAATATAACTCAGTTGTCCTTGCTGGAGCAGGCCGAGTCAGAGGCAGCTTTTGAATTCATCTCCTCTCCTATTGGGGACAATTACTCTAAGCTTGCACAGGCTCGTAGGGACCTGAAACTTCATCTCACCTCCCTCACGCAGATGCTGCCCTACAGGCTGGCAGGCTATTTGAGTCTGAGGACAAAAATGGCAGGTTGCTGGCAAACCTTGTTGCTGACTCCTGGCATCTGACGGTTGTTCCCAAACTGCTTTCGGACGCTGGAGAATCTATAACCAACACCTCAGAGGTATTACGTGAGTTTCAATGTTTTTTTTCAATCCTTATGTCGCCAGGGCCTTTCTCCAGATCTCTCATCCTTGCTAGACACTCTGTGCACTCTTTCCTTGTCGACTCTGATGAGGAGGCTGCTTCACTAGATGCAGAAATTTCTATCTACGAAATAGAATTTAACAAAAAAGGAAGTGGGGAAAAAATGGACTTTATAGGCATCAATCATGAAAAATTAAATATAATTATTTTATTATACACACAGTACACAAACATGTTAAAACATTACAATTAAAGTGCAAAAGACTAGCTAGATCTCTCTCGAGGGGGTCATAGACTCCAGAGAGGCATACCCTTAAAGCAGGGACATAACCCTCTAATCAAATATACAGGACATCAAACTCAAAAAGCTCTACATGTTTCACAATTGAATGCTTCTTCAGGAGCTCGTTTGAATGGTCTATAGAAAAAAGAGAGAAAAAACACAAACCTAAAAAGTACATACAATTAATTTTGACTTTGAGACGTACTACCAAAAGGTTCAATCAGTAGCGGGGAGTACCAGAAAGAAACCAGCGAGTGGACTTTCTACGAAATAGAAAAAGCAATTAACTCATCTCCCGCTAATAAAACTCCCGGGCCTGATGGGTTACCGGGGGATTGGTATAAATTACGAATTGAACATCTAGCTCCCAGGCTATACAAGGTCTTTTCAGAGAGCTTAGGAGTCCCAGTCCTTGCCCCATCTATGTATCGGGCACATATTATACTCATACCCAAGCCAGGGAAAGACCCTAAGTATTGTGCATCCCATGGGCCGAATACCCTTTTGATTTACAACCTTAAAGTCCTGACCAAAGTGCTAGCAACGAGATTGACCAAATTCTTATCCTCGGTTAGTATTAAGCTGGCTTTATCCCCGGGAAATCAACTTACATTTAATCTAAGCAGAGTTCTGACTCACTTGAAGCTCCCCACTGACAAATCGGCTTCTAGGGTTCTGGTTACGCTCGACATAGAGAGAGCTTTTGATTTGGTAGATTGGGTCTACATGTCGGCTGTGTTAGAAGTGATGGGTTTTGGTCCATGTTTTCGTAACTGGATCAAGATCCTATACAAAGCCCCTATGGCACAAATTAAATTGGGGGGTGAGTTATCTGAGGTGTTTCCCATTGGCAGGGGGACCAGACAGGGTTGCCTGTTGTCCCCAGGGCTATTTGAGCTAGTGATGGAACAAATAGCGCAAGCCATATGCTTCCCCCCCCCCCCTCAAGGCATTCAGGTAGGTACCATCACTGAAAAAGTAGCGCTTTTACGCAGACGAAATGGTCCCGTTTTTGAATGTAGGTTGAAGGTCAACTGGGATAAATCTGTTCCTGCCCATAGATGGGGAGGCTGAAGCCAGGGCAGACCCGGATTTGCCCCTTAAGTGGACCACTTCTGCCAAATATTTGGGGGTAGTGATCTCCCCCAAAGCATCCGACTATGTGACCCTAAATTTACTACCGCTATTAAATCTAACGAAGCAAAGTTTATTAGCTTGATGCCACCTCCCCCCTCTCACTCGTGGGCAGGATTGATCTTATCAAAATGAAGTTGCTACCCTCCTATATTGTTTATCCTTCACCATGCCCCGGTGTGGATCCCTAGGAAATATTTTCGTCAATTTGAGTCCGCAGTGACCTCATTTCTTTGAGGAGCTCAAAGGCCTAGGTTTCGGCTGACAGTCTTGCAAAGGCCATGGACTGAGGGTGGTTTGGAATGTCTGAATTTTTTTGCATATTACCTTGCAACTCTGCTTATTCGGGCCCACAACTGGTTGGTAGCTGATGAGACTAATGCTGCTGTGGTGCTTGAGGCTGCGCAGCTCAGCTCTTATGAAGCACTACCTAATATACTATACAGGGGTAAGTTAGCCTTGCTCCCACTCAATCTATGACTGCTGTCATTACATGACAACTTAAACACTCAGTGCCCTCTACTACCTTTTCAGCACATACACCTCTATGGCATAATCCCTCCCTAATGCAATTTTTCTTGATTCCTGACCCTATTGTGTGGGCTTCTAAAGGGATAAAATATCTTTCCAAATTTGTGAAGGGGGCATACACCAGACATTCGACACCCTTAAAGTGAAACATGCCCTCCTCAATTCATATGTTTAGGTACCTTCAGTTGCGACATGCCTTTCAGTTGCAATTTTGCAATTGGCCTATAACCATATCCTTGTCTAGTATTGAATCTGTTACGGGAGTATAGTCTAGGTAAACCACTCTCCAATATATGTATCTTCAACCCTCTGTTCATGTTGGCCTTGACAAGTTATTGTCGTGCTGGTGCGAGGAGGTCCCAGAGTTAGATTCCGAAAGACTGGGAGGATGTTTGGGACTGCCCTATGCAAAGCCTGGTATCAGCCAGAGACCGATTAATCCAGTTTAAGATTCTTAGAGTTTGTCTCGCACCTCAAAGGATACATAAGATTTATCTCTCACAATACTCACATTGTTGGCGCTGTATGGCTGACCTTGCCACGTTCCTGCATGTGTTTTTGGGAGTGTCAGGGCATAAAGTTGTTCTAGGCAGCGGTTTCCCGATTGTATCTACTCAGTCACCACAATATCTTTACCATTATCTATTGATGTTTGCACTTTAGGCCTCGTCCATTTACTGGCTACCTCTAGAACTTTGATAGGCCTCTTACTGTTTTGTGCACCTAAGTCTATACTCCTTAAATGGAAATCTACCCAGCCCTCTACCTTAGATTATTGGAAGAATATTGTCGACAACACGGTTCCATTGTATAAATTTACATATGAATTTAGGATGTCCAAAAATACTCTCCAAGGTATGGGATGTTTAGACAGAGTCCAGGGAGACTGTCGGATCTTAGAGCGTCCTATGGAGGTTTTGCCGGTTTTGCTTCTGTTATTTTTTTAGATATGGCGCTGTATACTGGGAGAGTACCACCTGACTTTTACTTTGCACACTCCAGATACCCTGATTTCAGTCCCCTTAAACCTCGGTTACCAATCACTTTGTGTGTGTGTGTGTGTGTGTGTGTGTGTGTGTGGTGGTGTTTTTTTTTTTTTTTTTTTTTTTTTTTTTTTATGTTTAATTCCAAGCCTGGGTATGCCCATTAGGCTCTGTTTGTTTTTTGTTCTTTTTTGTATTTCACTTTTATAATCTTACAATAAAAAGAATTAACCACTTGCCGACCGGGTCACGCCGATAAATGTCGGCAGAAGGGCACGTACAGGCATATTAACGTACCTGTACGTTGCCCTTTAAGAAGCGGTTTGCGGGCGTGCCCGCCGCGAGCTCCGTGAGTGTGATCGCTCGTCCCGCAGACTCTATGTTCGCGGGGATACCCACGTTCATCTCACGGAGTAGAAGAACGAGGAAATGCTGATGTAAACAAGCATTTCCCCATTCTGCCTAGTGACACTGATCACATCTCCCTTTAATCGGGAGCGGTGATCAGTGTCTTGTCACACATAGCCCAGCCCCCCCACAGTTAGAATCCCTCCCTAGGACACACTTAACCCCTTCACTGCCCCCTAGTGGTTAACCCCTTCACTGTCAGTCACATTTACACAGTAATCAATGCATTTTTGATCGCTATATAAATGTGGTCCCAAAATAGCGCCAAAAGTGTCCGCTCTGTCCGCCATAATGTCGCAGTCATCAAAAAAATCGCTGATTGCCGCCATTACTAGTAAAAAAAAAAAAAAAAATATTAATAAAAATGCCATAAAACTATCCCCTATTTTGTAGACACTATAACTTTTGCGCAAACCAATCAAACGCTTATTGTGATTTTGGTTAAAAAAAATAAATATGTAGAAGCATATGTATTGGCCTAAACTGAGGGAAAAGTTTTATTTATTTTTTTTTTTTTTTTTTTTTTTATTTTTTTTTGGTAGGGATATTTTATTATAGCAAAAAGTAAAAAAAAATGTGTTTTTTTTTTTTTTTTTTTTTTTTTTTTTTTTTCAAAATTGTAGCTATTTTTTGTTTATAGCGCAAAAAATAAAAACCACAGTGATCAAATATCACCAAAAGAAAGGTCTATTTGTGGGGAAATAAAGGACGTCAATTTTGTTTGGGAGCCACGTCGCACGACTGCGAAATTGTCAGTTAAAGCGACACAGTGCCGAATCGCAAAAAGTGGTCTGGTCTTTGGCCAGCCAAATGGTCCAGGGCTTAAAGGGTAAAAAAAAATTACATGAAAATGGAATTCTAATTAGCATTATTCTTTTGTTAATTGTGCCTATTAAAAGATCTTGAAGTGGAATTCAAGTACAAAAACCCCATTTCACTTTTCGCGCAATATCAACTTTTTTTTTTTTTATACTATATATAAACCACTTTTTGAATTGCTGAACAACTGGTTGGAAACAACTGTCCAATTCAGACATTCAGTAACCCTCCTGTCTTCCAACGACAATGTTTGCCCTCTGCAGTCAACTGCGATTGCACACAGACCTTCCTAATACCCTTGTCAGTGTTTGTTCCCTCAGTGCCACCCCATCCCTGCCCTGCCTTTTTGATGTTGCATGCTTTCTTACGAATGATGACACAAGCGTCCTCATTCATGAGAGGGCTCCGACAAAGGAAGCAGATCCTCCAATCATCTTATCCTTTTGGCTTGTGGAACTGATGGAGAGCTTTAATGGAGACACGCCCACTGGCCCCTCCTAGGATCAGATGGGAGGAGGATTGTGGCCACTGGACAGGGACTAGATCGGCCAAAATAAAGGTAGAGAGATGGATTTTTCTATTTTGGGGCTCATAAGTCGCTTTGTTACAGTAATGACTGCATGAAACTATTTGGGTGCGGGGGTTTCAACCACTTTAGGAAAGAAGTTAATTTTGTCTAAAAATAGGTTGTTTCTATGTGTAGTTTGTATGTTTGTACATACAGCTTATGCTTAGTGTCACTAAACCCACATCATAAAAAAACTATCAATAAATGGTGTATTACATGCTGTTCATACTCAATCATTATGGGATACATTTTCTGTATTCTGCAAAAACCCTAGTGGATCCTGCTGCTCTCTATCTCTACCTTCTGTTCATGTCCTCAATTTAGCTAGGGATTTTACAGTTGTGGTGGCAACTCTGCACATGCTCAGTTTTCAGTGAGTTTCTATGCTAAGCATTTCCTCCCTATCATACCTGAGCAGCCCATGTGACTATAGAGTCACACATGTGGGTGTATACATAGTGGTAAATGACAGCCTACTCCATTCCTCCCTCATGCCCACTAACCAGCTAAACACAATGGGGTGGGATATTGCATCTTGATTGATGGAAGCTATTCCTCCCTCATATTCTAAGACACAGGCTGGAGGGGTGTGCCGCAGCCTGTGACTGGCAGAAATCCACCCACCCCATGTTATTGACAAAAATAATATATTTGATTTCAAATATACACTCACCGGCCACTTTATTAGGTACACTTGTTAAATTGCTTGGTAACACAAATTGCTAATTAGCCAATTGCATGGCAGCAACTCGGTGCACTTGGGCACCTAAACGTGGTGAAGACAACTTGCTAAAGTTCAAACCGAGCATCAGAATGGGGAAGAAAGGGTTGTTAAGTGTTTGTTAACTCAAAAAAAAAAAAGGATCCTGCTCCTTTTTTAAAGCATTTTATACAGAACAGTGCTTGTGCTGTGTAATTTGAACCCCTGTAACAACTAAAAAACCTGGCTGATCCTGCCAGCTTCTCCCCTATGCAAACAGACCATGATAATCATGGCTGCTGAGCCCTGACATCGTAGTCTGTTTGCGTGCCTCCATCATCCGCAGCCTGCTCTCCTGTGTCTGTCTCCTCTATTCCCCCCTCAGCGTGTCACCTAGTGACAGTGCCGCCCCACCCCCCTCCTGCTGCAGAAATATACAATATATTTTAATGCCATCCGTTTTGTTTCCCAAAAGAGTGCCCCCCTCTCTGTGTTTTTTATTAAAAAAATCCTCCTTTACCGTATCTCATAGCGGCTCCTGGCGGTCATGTGACCGGCCGTGTCTCCTTTCTCTCCTCCTCGCGTCCTGTGGACGTCAGTGGGGAAACCTCGGCCCCATGCACTGCTTCTGTCAGATGGGCAGAGAGGGGACACGGCCGGTTACATGAGCGCTGGGAGCCCCCGTGAAATACAGTAAAGGATGATTTTTTAAAAAAAATAAAACAGACAGGGGGCACTCTATTAGGAAAGAAAACAGATTATATTAACATGTGAAAGTGGGTTAGCAACCACTTTTGATTATAAAAAAAAAAAAAAAAAAAAAAAAAAAAAAAAAATTTTTTATTTTTATCATAGACTCTCAATTCAATATTACACACATTCTTGTTTTTCATAGTTTACATTAAGATACACAGGGATTAACATTACAAGAAAAAACTAAGTACGAAGCTATCTTGTCAAAAGTTTACCAGTTATACTATCCTCCCCCCCCCCCTCCAAAAAAAGAGGGGAAACCCCCCCCCCCCAAAAAAAGTTAATTCCCCGCCACCCCTGGGGTAGGTCTGCTCTATCCCTTCCCACTCCATTCCTTCTACTTTAAGTCATGTATTCTTCTACTATACCCTCCTGTGTCAAAAGAAAATAAAAAGGACCACCCCACTAACCCACAAAGAGGTCACTGTTGGCCATAGTGTCTTGTTCATTTTAGTGACGAAAAAAAGAAAAAATGGGGATTATGCCATGTGATTAAATATTAATTATCCATAATTGTGTATAACGGCCTTTGTGGCCTAATTCCCCAACTCTAAGTGACACTCCAAAAAAACAAAAAACAATAAAAGGAATGATCTCTTCTTCCACGTGTTTACCAAAACCTCAAATAATATAAGAGGCCTCTAATGGCCATAGTGTTAAAAATAATTAAACCATGTGACAAAAATATTTTTAACCTTGTTGCATATAAACAAACTTCTTGACCCACTCCTCCCCCCCCATTTTGAGTACCAACCCTCCACCCACCTTCCCATCCCCCCCTTACTACCGTACTTCCACATGACTTGCCTCTCTCCCCTCTCTCCTCTCTCCTCTCTCTCCTCTCGTTAGGGGCAGGCATCTCACTCCACACTATCTAGGCAGGAAAAAATTGTCGGGGAGGCCAAAGGGGGAGAAGGAAGTGAAAAAAACCCCATCAATCCTGGTCAAGGTTCAATTATTTGACTCTTTGTTCCTCTATTGCTAAAACCATAAGCAGCTATACTAGGGACCTTATGGATCCACTACCCCCTACCTTCCTATTCCCTGTCTCTTCTCCTAGCCCATCTCAGATAAACACTGTATCCAGCCTGCCCACATCTTCTCAAATTCCCCTTTTTTGGTCCCTCATACTTGAGTCCACCTTTCAGCTTCCATTATCCGATTAACCTCCTTTTTTCCAGTCCTAGTGTTGGGCAGGCAATCTGTTTCCAAAATCTGGGGATTAATAATTTAGCTGCATTCAATAAGTGTGGTGTAATGCTCTTCCTGTAGGCTTTAATGGAGCCAGGCGTTCCATGGAATAGGAAGCTTAGAGGTGTAAACTCCATAGGTCTAGGGGTCAGTTTTTCAATCCATGGTGCAATTGCTACCCAAAATGCTTTGATCTTGGGGCATTCCCACCACAGGTGGAGAAATGTACCCCTTTGCTCACACCCTCTCCAGCACCGGGCATCTACCGCTGGACACTACTGAGTTAATATTACTGGTGTCCTATACCACCTTGTCATGAATTCATAGGCCATTTCCTGAACGTACGAACTTATGGATGATAAATAAGTTGATTTAATCAGTTTTTAAATTTGTTCATCTGACAGTTCCTTATTTAATTCTCTTTCCCATTCCCTAATAAAGTATGGGGCTGTACTGATTTGGGCACCGAGTATCAGTCTGTACATCTGAGACAACAAAAGTCTAGAATCCCTCAGACACACACACTGGCCCTCGAACACCGTAATTGAGTTTAATGATCTTAGTGGGGGTTCCATCTTATTGAAGAAGCTTGTCATTTGATTATATCTCCATCCTGATGTGGGTATATTCAATAGAGCTTTAACCAGCTCTGGTTAAGTTGCTAGGGTTCCCCTTGGGGCAAACTTACCACACGTGATATTTCCATCCTGCCCCAATGCCCCCAGAAATCCCCCTAACTCCCCCGGTGGAAACCATGGGAATCCCTCCAGTGGAGCTAAGGGGGACACCTGGGGGGAGTACTCTCCTGTTTTACTCAAATTATCCCATATTAACAAAGAGTTCCAAGTCAGGGGAGATGTCCATTTCGAGAGTCCTTTTAACCTACTCGGAATCCAAGGTGCTCCTGCTAATGCTTCCGCTATTGTTTTTTCTAGTGGGACCCACATTTTACTAGAGGAGTCACGGCACCAGTTCAAGATTCAAACCAGCGACATTGCCTTATAATACACTGATATGTCAGGTAGCCCCATTCCTCCCTCTGCCTTACTTCTACGCAAGATGTCATAGGCCAGCCAACTTACTTCAGACGCAGCACTACCTGCGGTCTCTTTTTTAGGGCCCAGCCTCTTCCCCACCAGGCCGTCAAAAAGAAAATACACCGAAGAGGTTGTAGGGGACGAGGAGGAAAACATAAACTCAAGCCCACACAGCAGAAAACAACGCCTACGGTGAAGATTTTCAACTTATCTTCACACACACTCACAACGCAGGAAACTATCTTACTCACACGAGGACTAACTTTCGCACCAACTAATTTGCCTAACGCCTTCCAGTTGTTCAAAGATTTGAACAAGTTTATCCGAGACCTTTCCCTCAAAAGATTTTATAATATAAAAGCAGCTAAAGATGCATCTATCATTTCAGTTGACATAACCTCCCCCTCTTCAGCCTATAGCAACATCTTAGACGAAAAAATAGCCTTGGATATATTAGAAGAATTATATAACGAAGGAACTGGACCGCTCCTTAACCCTGATAATCCTGAATCGGATGCCCTTTTATATACCCAACATCTAAATTGTTCTCCTGCAGTTAAACACACCAATTTTCGTCCCCTGTCTAATTTTTATCCCACACAATCTAAAGGCCCATGCCTTGAAACATTTTACCGCATGGTATACTCTGAATTATTATTGATGATGTGCCAACAGCAACACAACCCCTATAAAAATCACAATTTAACATACCCAGAAAGATTAGCCCTCAATTTATTGAAAACCAATGAGAATGTTATCATTAAATCAGCAGATAAGGGCGGTAGCGTTGTGTTGCAAAACCGGGTAGACTACATCAAAGAGGCCATTAGACTACTCGGAGACTCACAAACCTATACAAAATTGCAAGAGGACCCCCTACCTAGTTTCACTATTGATGCTACAATTTTAGTTAACCAAGCCACCAAAGATAATGTAATTACCAAAAACGAAGCTTCATTCTTGGTTAAAAAATATCATCAAACTCCGTATTTCTATCATTTACCTAAAGTACATAAAAGCACTACCAACCCCCCTGGCAGACCCATAGTTGCCTCTATGAACAGTATTACTAGTGGTTTTTCCCAGTATGTAGACCTTTTTCTACAACCTTTTGTTTCCAATTTACAATCCCATATCAAAGATGGAATACACCTGTTTGAATTATTAGGTCCATACCAATGGGAGCCCAACTACATCTGGCTCTCACTGGATGTCCAATCATTATACACATCCATCCCCCATAATGTCGGCATGCAGGCCATACAACACTTTCTGTCAGAAGACCCATCTATTCATCCAAACCAAGTTAAATTCATTCTAGATGCCACATTCTTCTGCCTGACTCACAATTATTTCATATTTGAAGACCATTACTACCTTCAAACCTATGGCACTGCCATGGGCACCAATTTTGCACCTTCATATGCTAACTTAACTATGGGTCTTTGGGAAACGCGATACATATGGGCGAATAACCCTTTCTTGGCCAAAATTATATTTTACGGTCGTTATATTGATGACATCATTATTATCTGGGACGGTAATACCGATGATATTGAATCTTTTGTTTCCCATTGTAATAATAACAACATGGGCCTATCCTTTACATCTGTTCACGATAAAACACATCTAGCATTCTTAGACCTTGATCTATTTCATGATACTGGTCGCATCCATGCAAAAAATTATTGCAAACCCACTGCTGGGAATTCCTATCTGCACTTCAATAGTTGCCATCACCCTCGCTGGTTAAAAAACATTCCAAAAAGTCAATTCTGCCGTCTCGGACATAATTGCACCATGCAGTCAGACTATCGGACACAAAGCATAAATCTCAAACAAAAATTCATTGAAAAAGGCTACCCTCCTTCACTCATCGAACAAGCCTACACCACATACATCAATCCTGATACTCATACCCCTAAAATGAATTCATCAAAGGACATTCGGTTCACGACTCAATTTCATAACAAATACAAAAATATGGAACACATAGTTCATAAACATTGGCCAATACTACTGCAGGATCCCCATCTCAAAGACAGTATATCAAATAAACCTAAATTTTCATATAGGAAAGCACCTAACATTAAGGGAAAGATTGCCCCAAGCAAACTCAAAAAGAAAACAAATACGTCATCTTCACTCCAACTCTTTTTTATGATTGGGATGTATCAATGCCGCAAACCCCTTTGCCTTACATGCAGTTTTGTACAACATGGTCAAAAAACATTCACGATTAAAAATAAAACATACAAAATTTCAGAATTCTACACCTGTTCTACAGACCATGTAGTATATGGCCTGACCTGCCCCTGCGGCCTCCACTATGTAGGTTGAACTATACGCCCCCTACGCCAGCGTTTTGGAGAGCACCGCCGATTCATCGAGGCCGGTAAAGACCATCATAGCGTCCCACGACATTTCACCCAACATCACCCTAAATCTACCGTAGGCCTAAAAGTATGGATCATCGAATCCATACCAGCCACTCTCCCTGCGGCAGAGAGATTTAAACGTCTCTGCCAACGGGAGACTTATTGGATATACGCTCTTGACGTACTTTCGCCTGGAGGTATCAATGAAGAATTGGAAATTAGCACCTTACTCTAGATGATACCACATTTAACATACAGACTGTAATATTATGGTTCATTTATCATTCATCCCTCCTTATTATCATATCCATACGTCATGGTGTTTGCCTGTTATACATGTACATATCTGCCATCTGTCACAATCAAATACTATTTGTAGAGCATCCATTACATCTTATTACCTATTTCTATAAGTTAATTCCTTATAGTAGATTTGTGACCTTATTTGCGGGTGTGTAAATGCCCAGCCGCCCCTGTAACACACTCGCATACTTATTTACAGTCTATTATTATCTATTATCGTCAGAGTATTGCTACAGGCATAATCTGCACTATTTGTATAAGTATCCACCACCTCCTATTATCCTTCTGTAGTTTATAGACGCCTAGCTGCCCCTGTAACACTTCTATATTCTAGTACACAGTTGAGTAATACCTCTCACCGTGAGATTATTGCTACAGGCATAATTTGCACAATTCGTACAACTTGTATAAGCATCCACTATTTTCCTCTATCTGTCCTTAGTGTATAGACGCCCGGCCGCCCTTGTAACACACCTATACACTTATTCATAGTAAAGTAATATTCATCACTGTTTTATCATTGTTACAGACATAATTAGTAATCGCTTATTCCTTTTTTTTTTTTTTTTTATCCCCTTACAACAGATTTATTACTTTATTTGCATGTGTACAGATGCCTGGCCGCCCCTGTAACACAGGTGTATAGCTCCCCGGCTGCCCTTGTAACACGGCTACATATTTATTTATTATTTATTCATTGTTAATTCAACATTAGACTTACTACCTTATTTGCATGTGTAAAAACGCCTGGCTGCCTTTGTAACACGCGCACATAGATTCCTGGCTGCCCCCGTAACACATGTGTATATACGCCTGGCCGCCCTTGTAACACGGCTGTAGATTTATTCATTGTCAACTCAACATTAGACTTACGACCCTATTTGCATGTGTACAAACGCCCGGCCGCTTTTATAACACATTCATATAGACACCCGGCCGACCATGTAACACACCTGTATATTAATTCAATGTCAACCTTATGTTTGTATATTTATTTTTGTTAATTTAACCACTGCCATCTGTGCCCTGTACCCCTGTGTCAAATTCCTTCAGGACTTCATTGTATATAGCACTGACGTTAATAATCCATTTTGCGAGTGCACGGTCATCTTGGCCATCCTCATAATACATCTGTCACTTCCCTTATTATTGTGTATTTAGTATCTGCCCACACTCCTCTCCTTGCTCCTCCCCCTCACCATTTATAAGCCAGCTTGAGGAGTGTGGGCGTAGGTCTGACGAAGGAGCCGCACATGCTCCGAAACGCGTTACCACCCCCTTCTCTACACTGACACCATCAGCCTTGTGTGTCCCGCAGTGAATACAGGCTTCCCTGCTGCCTCCTCTTTCCAACATGCATGAGAACGCTTTACAGCTGCTGGACGGCTCTACACTGCTCTCTACCACCGTGCTGAGGATGGACACATGCCACAGATGAGGACTCCTGATTTTATCATGTCTTTTAACACTCAACAATCTTGTAAGTGCTTTTAACCCTTTGTGCACTTTATTGAATTTGACATACTGCACTTAGAGGCGCCTTTCTTTTCCTTTTTTATATCTTCAGAGTTGCTTCTCCTCTAACCAAAGTGCTGCCAGAAGTGCCATCTTATCACTATCATCCCTCTGACCAGCTACCCACCTCCACCAGAGCGCCCTTATCACCTCTCAGCCTTGGTCGTTTGTTATTCCACACAAATGCTACAAAAGCCTTCCGTATCTGTTTGAAAATGATTCCTGGTAATTTAAACGGGACTGTGTGTACTGTAGTATGTAGATAATTCTAGGTAATATACATATTTTAATGGCACTCACTCTTCCAAACCATGTATGATATTGTCCTGTCCATTTCTTTAAGTCCCCCCTTATCCCTGCCATTAGGGAGGCATAATTAAGGTCATATAACAGTGGCGGAATTATAGGGGTCGCTGAGGTTGCCATGGCGACCGGGCCCCTTGCTGCAGGGGGCCCTTGAGGGCCCCCTGTATACAGTTCTTTGATAGGGGGAGCGGAGACAAGCTCCCCGATCCTAAGCCGAACTGTATTCGGCACTGTGCAGGGAGCTGCTCACATTGATTACAAAGTGAAAGCAGTGTGTGTGCTGTGCTCTTTGTCTCCCCCTACAGTGCAGTACCCGGCAGGAAGAGCTAAGGTAAAGGTCTGCCGTTTTTTATCTACTGTATGTGTGTTTATATGTATGTGCATGTATGTATGTGTGTGTGTACGTGCATGTGTGTGTGCATGTATGTGTGTGAGTGTGTGTGCATCTATGTATATGTGCATGTGTGTGTATGTATGTGTTTATCAGTGGCGCTGCGTCCATAGGGGCGCATGGACGACGCCCCCTCTCTCCAGGCACCCCTCTATCACAAATAGATAGATTCATGCATAGCGTGTATCTATCTATGGCCGCCACTGCCCCCCCTATTCAGACGCCTGGCCCCTTTTTGGCGCCTGAATTACACCGGCGGGGGTGTTTTTAAAGCACTAATAGGCTTCAAAATAGGTGAACTGCGAGTGCGATGCTTGGCGCTCACAGTCCACCCAGGTGTGTTAGAAAAGCGAATAAATATTCGCTTTCCTAACACTGAACCGCCTCTCCACCAATCAGGTGCTCGGGTCTGTTACCCGTCACCTGATTGGCTGAAACGACAGGTGCCGCTATTGGATGCCTATCAGGAGGAGAGGATGGGAGGAGATGCATTGAGGACCCCGCTCGTCGATGTCACCCGCTGCCCCACCGAGACAGGGTAAGTGCCGGGCAGACTGCAAGCGGGCAGGGGGGCCACAGTGGCAGCATTTGATGGCACAGTGGCTGCGTTTTAGGGCACAGTGGCTGCGTTTGATAGGCACAGTGGCTGCGTTTGATGAGCACAGTGGCTGCGTTTGATGAGCACAGTGGCTGCGTTTGATAGGCACAGTGGCTGCATATGATGGGCACAGTGGCTGCATATGATGGGCACAGTGGCTGCGTTTGATGGGCACAGTGGCTGCGTTTGATGAGCACAGTGGCTGCATATGATGGGCACAGTGGCTGCATATGATGTGCACAGTGGCTGCATATGATGGGCACAGTGGCTGCGTTTGATGGGCACAGTGGCTGCATTTGATGGGCACAGTGGCTGCATTTGATGGGCACAGTGGCTGCATTTCATAGGCACAGTGGTGGCAATTGATAGGCACAGTGGCTGCATCTGATGGGCACAGTGACTGCGTTTGAGGGCACAGTGGTGGCAATTGATGGGCACAGTGGCTCCGTTTGAGGGCACAGTGGTGGCAATTGATGTGCACAGTGGCTGCGTTTGATGGGCACAGTGGCTGCGATTGATGAGCACAGTGGCTGCGTTTGATGGGCACAGTGGCTGCGTTTGATGGGCACAGTGGCTGCATATGATGGGCACAGTGGCTGCATATGATGGGCACAGTGGCTGCATATGATGGGCACAGTGGCTGCGTTTGATGG
>JBBDGP010002293.1:40000-58012 GCA_037952835.1 Lithobates septentrionalis | reverse complement strand
GCACAAAACAAGGTCCATAAAGACATAGATGAGCGAGTTTGAGGTGGAGAAACTTGACTGGCCTGCACAGAGTCCTGACCTCAACCCGCTAGAACACCTTTGGGATGATTTAAGAGCGGAGACTGCGAGCCAGGCCTTCTCATCCAAACCTCAGTCCCTGACCTCACAAATGCTCTTCTGGAAGAATGGTCAAACATTCCCATAGACACCCTCCTAAACCTTGTGGACAGCCTTCCCAGAAGAGTTGAAGCTGTTATAGCTGCAAAGGGCGGAGCCAACTCAATATTGAACCCTACGGACTAAGACTGGGATGTCATTAAAGTTCATGTGCGTGTAAAGGCAGGCGTCCCAATACTTTTGGCATTACAGTGTATATATATATATATATATATATATATATATATATATATATATATATATATATATATATATATATATATATATATATATATATATATATATATATAATTTTTTTTTCTCCAAGGATGTAGAAGGATGGGGGTTCTTCTACCTGTTCTGTGCTCAGCAGACGATCTATGTGGACAGATGAAGGTTTCCTATTATCTTTCATATTTGGATTTATGATATGTTTGTTATTTGGCGTTGGGTGTGGAAGGGGTTTCCAGGCCGGGAGCACCTTTCCCTCCTCCATGTTCTGGTGATTCATTGTACAGAACTCTCTCAGATTGTTTTGGATTTAAAAGCCTTCCTGCAGCATGGAGGAAATGGGCACACAGCTAATGAGATGCAATGTCCCCAGGGGGAGAGGGGGAGGGGAATGTGTGAATCCTGGATAATGTCTTCCCTGGGCCTGGTGTGTATTCTATGTACAGCTCTGCGGAGCACATGACAGCCTCCGTCCTACCAGGATCATCTCCCTATATACCTTAAAGTGATGACATCATTAAAGATGAACCCCAGAAAGATATTTTATATTATAGATAATACATATTATACATAATTTTTGTTTTTATTAAAATATATATATATATATATATACACACACAATATCTGACAAACGTAAGTACACCCCTCACATTTTTGTAAATATTTTCTTCCATCTTTTCATGTGACAACACTGAAGAAATGACACTTTGCTACAATGTAAAGTAGTGAGTGTACAGCTTGTATAACAGTGTAAATTTGCTGTCCCCTCAAAATAACTCAACACACAGCCATTAATGTCTAAACCGCTGGTAACAAAAGTCAGTACACCCCTAAGTGAAAATGTCCAAATTGGGCCCAATGTGTCAATATTTTGTGTGGCCACCATTCTTTTCCAGCACTGCCTTAACCCCTTAACCCTGGAGTTCACCAGAGCTTCACAGGTTGTCACTGGAGTCCTCTTCCCCTCCCCCATGATGACATCACGGAGCTGGTGGATGTTAGAGACCTTGCGCTCCTCCACCTTCTATTTGAGGATGTCCCACAGATGATCAATAGGGTTTAGGTCTGGAGACATGCTTGGCCAGTCCATCACCTTTACCCTCAGCTTCTTTAGCAAGGCAGTGGTCGTCTTGGAGGTGTGTTTGGGGTGGTTATCATGTTGGAATACTGCCCTGCGGTCCAGTCTCTGAAGGGAGGGGATCATGCTCTGCTTCAGTATGTCACAGTACATGTTGGCATTCATGATTCCCTCCATGATCTGTAGCCCCCCAGTGCCGGCAGCACTCATGCAGCCCCAGACCATGACACTCCCACCACCATGCCTGACTGTAGACAAGACACACTTGTCTTTGTCCTCCTCACCTGGTTGCCCCCACACACGCTTGTCACCATCTGAACCAAATACGTTTATCTTGGTCTCATCAGACCACAGGAAATGGTTCCAGTAATCCATGTCCTTAGTCTGCTTGTCTTCAGCAAACTGTTTGTGGACTTTCTTGTACATCATCTTTAGAAGAGGCTTCCTTCTGGGATGACAGCCATGCAGACCAATTTAATGCAGTGTGCGGCGTATGGTCTGAGCACTGACAGGCTGACCCCCCACCCCCACCCCTTCAACCTCTGCAGCAATGCTGGCAACACTCATACGTCTATTTCCCAAAGACAACCTCTGGATATGACGCTGATCACGTGACCTCAACTTCTTTGGTGGACCATGGTGAGGCCTGTTCTGAGTGGAACCTGTCCTGTTATACCGCTGTATGGTCTTGGCCACTGTGCTGCAGCTCAGTTTCAGGGTCTTGGCAATCTTCTTATAGCCTAGGCCATCTTTATGTAGAGCAACAATTCTTTTTTTCAGATCCTCAGAGAGTTCTTTGCCATGAGGTGCCATGTTGAACTTCCAGTGACCAGTATGAGAGAGTGAGAGCGATAACACCAAATTTAACACACCTGCTCCCCATTCACACCTGAGACCTTGTAACACTAACGAGTCACATGACACCGGGGAGGGAAAATGGCTAATTGAGCCCAATTTGGAGATTTTCACTTAGGGGTGTACTGACTTTTGTTGCCAGCGGTTTAGACATTAATGGCTGTGTGTTGAGTTATTTTGAGGGGACAGCAAATTTACACTGTTATACAAGCTGTACACTCACTACTTTACATTGTAGCAAAGTGTCATTTCTTCAGGGTCGTCACATGAAAAGATAGAAGAAAAGATTTACAAAAATGTGAGGGGTGTACTCACTACTGTGATACTGTGTGTGTATATGTGTTATATACTGGTGTATGTATATATGTGTGTGTGTGTGTATATATATATATATATATATATATATATATATATATATATATATATATATTTTTTTTTTTTAATTAAAAACAAAAATGATACGTTTTAGTTTAAAAAACAAGTATTTTCCAGTAAAAATCCTCTTTTTTTAATTAAAGTATAACTTTTTTTTTTGTAGAGAGGGAATAGAACAGTCTGTGTCCCCGATAGGGAGCTTCACCCTCTTATGAGTCCTGTTTACTATTGGCTCAAAGTGAAAGACAATCCAAAATTTTGGGCTGTCCCCAAAAGAGGAAATGTGGGGATATCTTCCAATGAGGACACTAGGTCTGGTGAGATCACAGGAATTCTCTCACATTGGAGGGATTTCTTCTCGCTTCCTGTTTTGGCTATGGGACAGGAAGTGAAGGAAAATCTCCCCCCAATGGGAAAAGGATGGAAAAAAATAAACCTGACAGGGGTTATACCTTTCCTTAGTATATCCAAAATGGGGGGGGGGAAGCTTTCCCTTTTTAGTAATAATTGAAATAAAATGTATAATGTTTAGTAAAAAAAAAAAAGTTTTTTTTTTAGTAAAAAATAAAATTCTACTTTTTTAGTTAAATAAAATTATATACTTTCTAGTTTAAAATTTTATACTTTTAGTTAAATATTTTTTTTACTTAAAAAAATAAATAAAATGTATACTTTTAAAATAAAATTAAAATGGGGAAAAAAATACTTTTTAATGAAAAAAAAAAACAAACATCTTTTTGGTGTATTAAAAAAAAAAAAGCTGATTTTTGTTGTGATGGCTCTGAATGCCATCATGTCCCAGGCAATGATCATACGGTCTTTGGCTGCCAGGTGCATTGTGGGTGTTTGACATTATTAAAGACCACAGACATTCTGTTGTTTTCGATCAGACAGACCTGATCTGTGGTGTCAGAAGGAAGCAAAGCCATTCCTGTAATGAGGAAATCTGACTGCCCCATGTACAGCTATTATAGAAAACTATACACCGAAAAAATCTGATCATTGTTACAGATGGCTACATATAAGGGAGCACATGCCCCCCCCCCCCCCTTCTATGTTGAAATGTTTTTGCCCTGGGGACCGGGCGGAGGGATCCTGTCGCTAACTTCTCATGCAAACTCCAATACCGCCTTGTAATAGATTATAGAAAACATACCTGGCCGTTTCTGGTATCGGACACTTCAGGTGAGTCCCAATACCTGGTTCCTCCTGCTGGCCTATATATCCCTGTAGTAATGTGGGGGCTATAGCGGGATGAACTACAATACACAGAGAGGGGCCAGGTATTGGACGCACCTAATATTTGCAGAAGATCTGCAATAACTTTAATAATGTTAGGTCGCTATCCGTTAGAAAGGTATTTATCCATTTCACAGGCTGGTCTTGGGGGTACATTTATAAAGCATTCAGTTGAATGAATGTCACATACATCCGTGCCCGCTCAGCAATTTTTTGGCCATAACTTCTCCAATAGATCGATTCCTTTGCTCATCAGCTCCATCTAGTGGCCAAAATGCTGTATATTTCCTTATAGAGGTATTTCAGAGGACTATACTGCTTTTGGCCACTAGATGGACCTAATGATATAGGAATTTAATCTGTTTAGAAAAATGTATAGCCAAAATTTGTTGAGCGTGCACAAATGTTTTATAAATAGACCCCCCAAAGTATCATCCGTTAATGAGATGGTTACTCTAAATGTTGTTGTTATTATTATACAGGATTTATATAGCGCCAACAGTTTGCGCAGCGCTTTTACAATCTTAAGGGCAACGGTACAGTTACAATAAAATACAAGAGTGTTAACAGGGCCCTGTTCATAAGAGCTTACAATCTAATAGGATTAGTGTACCTTTAAACAACGTATACTTGTCCCACACTTGCCTCATTACCGTCCTTCGTCACCTTCCATGGTGGGAATTAAGGTCTTGTATAAGGAAGTTTTTTGGTTTTTTTATGTTGGGGGTGGTGGGACATTTATTTATATATTTATATATAGATATATACATATATATATATATATATATATTAAATATTTTTATCAGGACATGAGCATATGTCTATGGGCTGGCCAATCTGTGTAGAGGGTCTGGTGTGTGTGTGTGTGTGTGTGTGTGTGTGGAGGGGAGGGGGGTATTGATTGCTGGGACAGCCCCAGTTTGTGAGAAATGAGGCCTGTGTGGGAAAGGGGGGTGGGGGGTGGTAATCGAGAGCGTAAATAATGCAGGCAACTGGCTGTGGTTAGGGAGGGAGAAGGTTTACATAGAACATCACCTGTCCGCTGTGCTACTATCAGGACAGTGTGTGTGTTTTTGTGTTTTTTTTTCCTTTTTGTTCTTGTGTTTTCTATTTAAATTTTTTTTCTATTTTTTTTTTTTTACATTTTTATTCTGCAATATACTGTATTTATTGGCGTATAGCACTCACTTTTTCACCATGAAAATCGGGTGCAAATAGCATGTGCGTGTTATACGCCAATATCAAAAAAAGAGCAGCGCTGTGAAAATAAAAAACTTAAGCTTAGGGGTTAACCTATAAGTGAACAATAATTGAATTTTATATAGCCTTAAAAAGTGTAAATAAAGGAATAACATATAAATCGGAACTTGATCAATGAAGGTTAGTCCCAAAACACCAAACAGAAGAAACAGTCCAAATATGAGTCCCAGCAGATGAATAAGATGATGAGGGGAAATGGAGGTACCAATCCCGGTTGGCAAATGGAAGTGTATTGGATAAATGAAACCTTCACCACACCAATGTGACGGATTATTAAAATTGCGCGCTTACCAAAAGGCAAGCTAATATGTGCTTGCGACCTTAACCCGGTCGGGGCCTTTTGTGGATAGAAACAGCAACGCACCACTTCAACTTATGGATAGGTACACTGTCCGTCCGATCCCAGGAAACATTCGATTGGGAAGATATTTCCTCCAGCTGAGAGTTGTTCTCACAGGGGGTATTCAAGGAAAAAAAAGGGGCAACATAGTGTAATCCTGCTTGATGGTTTATTAAAAAGTAGGTTTAAAATCACACTTACATTTAGTAGGTCAATAACAGGCAAAACAGTAGCCGGCCAGCTCATATTACTTCAATTTTAGCTGCCTCGGAGGGGACAGGGAGGGGGGCGGGACGAGCTCCATCAGATTACATACAGTGAGAATCTCCTGTTTACTTGGCGGCCTCTGTAATAGGAAGCCCCCTCTCCTGGGCCACCATTGCTGCAGAGGGCATCGATCAGGCTGCATCGATGGCAATGGTGAGGCTGCTGCATTGATGGCAATGGTGAGGCTGCTGCATTGATGGCAATGGCGAGGCTGCTGCATTGATGGCAATGGCGAGGCTGCTGCATTGATGGCAATGGCGAGGCTGCTGCATTGATGGCAATGGCGAGGCTGCTGCATTGATGGCAATGGCGAGGCTGCTGCATTGATGGCAATGGCGAGGCTGCTGCATTGATGGCAATGGCGAGGCTGCTGCATTGATGGCAATGGCGAGGCTGCTGCATTGATGGCAATGGCGAGGCTGCTGCATTGATGGCAATGGCGAGGCTGCTGCATTGATGGCAATGGCGAGGCTGCTGCATTGATGGCAATGGCGAGGCTGCTGTATTGATGGCAATGGCGAGGCTGCTGCATTGATGGCAATGGCGAGGCTGCTGCATTGATGGCAATGGCGAGGCTGCTGCATTGATGGCAATGGCGAGGCTGCTGCATTGATGGCAATGGTGAGGCTGCTGCATTGATGGCAATGGCGAGGCTGCTGCATTGATGGCAATGGTGAGGCTGCTGCATTGATGGCAATGGTGAGGCTGCTGCATTGATGGCAATGGTGAGGCTGCTGCATTGATGGCAATGGTGAGGCTGCTGCATTGATGGCAATGGTGAGGTTGCTGCATTGATGGCAATGGTGAGGCTGCTGCATTGATGGCAATGGTGAGGCTGCTGCATTGATGGCAATGGTGAGGCTGCTGCATTGATGGCAATGGTGAGGCTGCTGCATTGATGGCAATGGTGAGGCTGCTGCATTGATGGCAATGGTGAGGCTGCTGCATTGATGGCAATGGTGAGGCTGCTGCATTGATGGCAATGGTGAGGCTGCTGCATTGATGGCAATGGTGAGGCTGCTGCATTGATGGCAATGGTGAGGCTGCTGCATTGATGGCAATGGTGATGCTGCTGCATTGATGGCAATGGTGAGGCTGCTGCATTGATGACAATGGCGAGGCTGCTGCATTGATGGCAATGGCGAGGCTGCTGCATTGATGGCAATGGCGAGGCTGCTGCATTGATGGCAATGGCGAGGCTGCTGCATTGATGGCAATGGCGAGGCTGCTGCATTGATGGCAATGGCGAGGCTGCTGCATTGATGGCAATGGCGAGGCTGCTGCATTGATGGCAATGGCGAGGCTGCTGCATTGATGGCAATGGCGAGGCTGCTGCATTGATGGCAATGGCGAGGCTGCTGCATTGATGGCAATGGCGAGGCTGCTGCATTGATGGCAATGGCGAGGCTGCTGCATTGATGGCAATGGCGAGGCTGCTGCATTGATGGCAATGGCGAGGCTGCTGCATTGATGGCAATGGCGAGGCTGCTGCATTGATGGCAATGGCGAGGCTGCTGCATTGATGGCAATGGCGAGGCTGCTGCATTGATGGCAATGGCGAGGCTGCTGTATTGATGGCAATGGCGAGGCTGCTGCATTGATGGCAATGGCGAGGCTGCTGCATTGATGGCAATGGCGAGGCTGCTGCATTGATGGCAATGGCGAGGCTGCTGCATTGATGGCAATGGTGAGGCTGCTGCATTGATGGCAATGGCGAGGCTGCTGCATTGATGGCAATGGTGAGGCTGCTGCATTGATGGCAATGGTGAGGCTGCTGCATTGATGGCAATGGTGAGGCTGCTGCATTGATGGCAATGGTGAGGCTGCTGCATTGATGGCAATGGTGAGGTTGCTGCATTGATGGCAATGGTGAGGCTGCTGCATTGATGGCAATGGTGAGGCTGCTGCATTGATGGCAATGGTGAGGCTGCTGCATTGATGGCAATGGTGAGGCTGCTGCATTGATGGCAATGGTGAGGCTGCTGCATTGATGGCAATGGTGAGGCTGCTGCATTGATGGCAATGGTGAGGCTGCTGCATTGATGGCAATGGTGAGGCTGCTGCATTGATGGCAATGGTGAGGCTGCTGCATTGATGGCAATGGTGAGGCTGCTGCATTGATGGCAATGGTGAGGCTGCTGCATTGATGGCAATGGTGATGCTGCTGCATTGATGGCAATGGTGAGGCTGCTGCATTGATGACAATGGCGAGGCTGCTGCATTGATGGCAATGGCGAGGCTGCTGCATTGATGGCAATGGCGAGGCTGCTGCATTGATGGCAATGGCGAGGCTGCTGCATTGATGGCAATGGCGAGGCTGCTGCATTGATGGCAATGGCGAGGCTGCTGCATTGATGGCAATGGCGAGGCTGCTGCATTGATGGCAATGGCGAGGCTGCTGCATTGATGGCAATGGCGAGGCTGCTGCATTGATGGCAATGGCGAGGCTGCTGCATTGATGGCAATGGCGAGGCTGCTGCATTGATGGCAATGGCGAGGCTGCTGCATTGATGGCAATGGCGAGGCTGCTGCATTGATGGCAATGGCGAGGCTGCTGCATTGATGGCAATGGCGAGGCTGCTGCATTGATGGCAATGGCGAGGCTGCTGCATTGATGGCAATGGCGAGGCTGCTGCATTGATGGCAATGGCGAGGCTGCTGCATTGATGGCAATGGCGAGGCTGCTGCATTGATGGCAATGGCGAGGCTGCTGCATTGATGGCAATGGCGAGGCTGCTGCATTGATGGCAATGGCGAGGCTGCTGCATTGATGGCAATGGCGAGGCTGCTGCATTGATGGCAATGGCGAGGCTGCTGCATTGATGGCAATGGCGAGGCTGCTGCATTGATGGCAATGGCGAGGCTGCTGCATTGATGGCAATGGCGAGGCTGCTGCATTGATGGCAATGGCGAGGCTGCTGCATTGATGGCAATGGCGAGGCTGCTGCATTGATGGCAATGGCGAGGCTGCTGCATTGATGGCAATGGCGAGGCTGCTGCATTGATGGCAATGGCGAGGCTGCTGCATTGATGGCAATGGCGAGGCTGCTGCATTGATGGCAATGGCGAGGCTGCTGCATTGATGGCAATGGCGAGGCTGCTGCATTGATGGCAATGGCGAGGCTGCTGCATTGATGGCAATGGCGAGGCTGCTGCATTGATGGCAATGGCGAGGCTGCTGCATTGATGGCAATGGCGAGGCTGCTGCATTGATGGCAATGGCGAGGCTGCTGCATTGATGGCAATGGCGAGGCTGCTGCATTGATGGCAATGGCGAGGCTGCTGCATTGATGGCAATGGCGAGGCTGCTGCATTGATGGCAATGGCGAGGCTGCTGCATTGATGGCAATGGCGAGGCTGCTGCATTGATGGCAATGGCGAGGCTGCTGCATTGATGGCAATGGCGAGGCTGCTGCATTGATGGCAATGGCGAGGCTGCTGCATTGATGGCAATGGCGAGGCTGCTGCATTGATGGCAATGGTGAGGCTGCTGCATTGATGGCAATGGTGAGGCTGCTGCATTGATGGCAATGGTGATGCTGCTGCATTGATGGCAATGGTGATGCTGCTGCATTGAAGGCAATGGCGAGGCTGCTGTATTGATGGCAATGGTGAAGTTGCTGCATTGATGTGGACTGATGAGGCTGCATTGATGGCACTTGTGAGGCTGCAGATGGGCATTGATGGCAATGGCGAGGCTGCTGCATTGATGTGGACTGATGAGGCTGCATTGATGGCACTTGTGAGGCTGCAGATGGGCATTGATGGCAATGGTGAGGCTGCAGATGGGCATTGATGGCAATGGTTAGGCTGCAGATGGGCACTGACCCAAAGTTCCTTATTTAAAATTAAACTTTTTTTCCTGAAACTTCCTTCTTAAAATGAATGTGAGTGTTATAGGCCTGTGCGTGTTATACGCCGATAAATACGGTATTCAAATTTTTTTTCTATTTGTTATTAATATTATTTTTTTTTTATATTCTTTATATTCTTTATATTTTTATATTATTATATACTACAATAATAGATATATCTCGAACATCTCTATAGCTATCTCGATCCCTATCTCTATCTCGATCCCTATCTCTATAGCTATCTCGATCCCTCTCTCTATAGATATCTCGATCCCTCTCTCTATAGATATCTCGATCCCTCTCTCTATAGATATCTCGATCCCTCTCTCTATAGATATCTCGATCCCTCTCTCTATAGATATCTCGATCCCTCTCTCTATAGATATCTCGATCCCTCTCTCTATAGATATCTCGATCCCTCTCTCTATAGATATCTCGATCCCTCTCTCTATAGATATCTCGATCCCTCTCTCTATAGATATCTCGATCCCTCTCTCTCTCTTAATAAATAAATAAATAAATAAATAAATATATATATATATATATATATATATATATATATATATATATATATATATATATATATATATATATATATATATATATATATATATATATATATATATATATATATATATATTTTTTTTTTTAATATATATTATTTATTATTATTATTATTCTGCAATATATTTTGCAATTTTTATACTGCTGTTGGTATTGACTTTGGTTTAAATCCTAAGTCGTCCATTGTTGTCGGTCAGTTGGCGGTACTGATTTTGCGGCGCTTGAACGCCAGATGTCGTCTATCTTCACGTTTTTCAGGAAGCCATTTCCAGATCGATGATTGGTCCTGGGAGGACAAATCTTTTTCCTATATCTGCGGCCACCTCTTTTAGGTTTCATGTTTGCCAGACAAAAATCACCATTGAAGTTGCCATTTAACCCAATGTAAGGGCCTGAGGCCCGGGGCTTTGCGCTTTAATCCGCCCGGCGAGGTGACGGCCGCTTCTGCCACACAGGGCAAAGACTGGAATTCTCTATAGAGGAGGAGACAAAAGAGGCAGAAGGACTTGTGTCCCTGACATGCCACCCTGCCAGGGAACAAAGGACCGGGGTCACTTGGTGGGGGGGATAACCCCGGCTCTGTCTCCTGTAGGGATGTTCATCAAAGATTTCTTCATCTCCGTGTGTGTGTGTGTGTGTGTGTGTGTGTGTGTGTGTGTGTGTGTGTGTGTGTGTGTGTGTGTGTGTGTGTTTACGCCATAGAAGCAAAAAAAAAAAAAATATTCACAAATGTAGGAAGTTGTAGCTTTTTTTTATTTTCAACCATGGGGATTGTTGTGTTCACTGATCAAAGGCTCTCTTCCATCTTCCTTTTCCATTTTCAAGGTTAATTTTTTTTTTTTTTTTTTTTTCTTTAAAAAGGTAAATTTTTGACTTTTTATATTTTTGTTCATTTTTTTTTTTTTTTTTTTTGTGGACTGCTGCTTTCGAATTGCAAAGAAAAAAAAATACTAATACAAAATAACACAATACATATACTGTATATATTTTTTTATAATATTAATAAAATATATATAGTGTGATTTTTTTTTTTTTTTTAATTCTTTTTTATTTATTTTTTTCAAATAGGCAAAAAATACATTTAAAAAAATACAATTCATATTGATTTATTTATCTTTTGAGATGTATATAAACAGGATTTATAAAGCGGCAACAAAGTGCTAACGTGCTCTACAATAATCCCCCACTGACCTCTGCAGTTACAGCCACTGCGGAGAAATTCATCCTCAAAGTTCACACTGGCAACAAAAGTCCTGTAAAGTAGAACATTTGCAGGGGTTTCCTCTCACGTCCTGTTTTGGCTATGGGACAGGAAGTGAAGGGAAATCTTCCCAGATGGCAAAATGTAAAAAAAATAGTTTTTCCTTTATTTTTACTGTAAATAAAATGTATAATTTACTAAAAACCTTTTTAGTAAAAAAATAAAATACACAGTGCCTTGAAAAAATATTCATACCCCTTGAAATGTTGTCATGTTACAACCAAAAACATCTCTTTCTTCTTTCTTCTCTTTCTTCTCTTTCTTCTCTTCTCTTTCTTCTCTTTCTTCTCTTTCTTCTCTTTCTTCTCTTTCTTCTCTTTCTTCTCTTTCTTCTCTTTCTTCTCTTTCTTTTTCTTTTCTTTTTCCTTTTCTTTTCTTTTCTTTTTTTTAGCAAATTTAATATAAACTACTTGGTACCAAAAAATACTTGGCTCTGTGTTCTCTAAAAGGGGCAGAGACAAATCTTGCAACTTCCACCGTTTTATTCTCCAGGGTCTCTGCTATCATACAATATATACTTCGGGGGGGGGGGGGGGGGGGTAATTTTGAGGAAAAAAAATTGCAGATTTTTGTTTTAAAAAGTTTTAACAAAAAGCCCCGGTAGTCGAGTGGTTAATGTGCGCACACGGCCTGAACGGGAAATTAATGCGGAGTTTCGTTTCAAGCAGACCTGATTACATGTGAGAATGTTGTTGTTTTTTTTTTCACAATAAAGTTTTATTGAAATGTTCAGAATGAACAAGTGTACAGCATAGATACATTGTTAACATAAATGTGTACAATATTTGGTTATTGTAACATTCAGATACATTGTGTAAAGAATTCGAAGTTGCCTTTTGTTATTCATGGGAAATTTGTTTCGTTCCAAATTTTTGTTTTTTAACTTATTTCAACAAATTCATTCATTCGGAAACATCTGTTTTAACTAATTTCTCTGTATATTCGTAAATTGGCAGATTGGTAAATTCGAAAATCTGAAAAAATAACTATTAAATATAATTATTTGAATTTCCTTTCAAATTTGGCTGTTGGTGAACGTAACGCACACGAAGTTATCCGAAGTTACGAATTATCCGAAAAAAGGAATGCCGCATCTAAACAATTGGAACGTAATGAATTAATAATAACAATAATAATAATAACTTTTTATTATTAGTTCTGTTCAATTTGTTTAGGTGCAGCATTCGTTCGGATAATTTGTAACTTCGGATAAATTCGTATTTGTTACGTTCACTAACCGCAAAATTTGAAAGAAAATTCCAATACCTAAGTTGTTAGTTATTTCTTCAGAATTTTCGGATTTTCATTCTTATTCTCGGATTTTACGAGTTTTAAGAAATATATATGAATTTTTGAATTTACGAAATTACGCACATATGAATTTACAAATTTGCGAATTGCGATCATAACGGATGACCCGAAAAATGAAAGGGGGGGGGGGGGGAGAATGTAACCAAAATGAACAATTTTCCAGAAGTGTACATGTCTACCTTTTTGTCTTTGCCCCGTTGTCACCATTTTTAACGCCGGCTGTTCCCTTTTTTTTCTCCCGCAGGCTGTTCCTCCAAGTCGTTCAAGCTGTACTCGCCAAAGGAGCCCCCGAACGGCAACGCCTTTCCCCCCTTCCACCCGGGCACAATGCTGGATCGGATGTGGGGTAGGTACATTCCTCTGCATATCCTGTGATCATAACTTTTTACTATTCATGCTTATGGGGGGAAGGGTACTGTAGTCCTAACACACTTCCTGTCCTGGGGTGACAACGCTGCTCTCCAGAGATGCAGTGCAGTGAGCGTTGTCACCTCAGGACAGGAAGTGTGTTACTTGGCAGGATCACCAGATGACCAAAAAGAAACTTAGACCTCATGCACTGGGTGTGTGCCCAGCTCTCCTGGCAGGAGAAAAGCAGCGTAAACAGAACGTGCCTAATGGTGCGTTTTGCGAACGCGTTTCTGGGCATTCGTTCATTCCATTGGGCAAGCTCCTCACCTGGACTGAAATGACTCGCTCTGATTTTACCGCACACTGTGAGCTTCTCACCATGTGCATTAGACTCTATCTGAGCCTGCCTCATTTCTTGGTGGCTGGAGGACGTCCAGCATCATCTATCCCTTTCCCCCCCCCCCCCCAGCCAGACTGTCCCTGGGCCTGCCCCTTTCATTCATTGGATTTCAAAAAACGAAAGCTCATAATTGCATGTGGGCGTTGATTACGCAAATACAGCCTGCCTAGGAACTACCCGCTCCTCCAGATCAACACCCACCCAATCGAGGCAGTTTGATATTTGCATAACTCCTCCCAGGAGCCGGCCCTACTGCTTGCATCAGGACTGAGGACACTTGAGAGGAGCACTGAAGCCATGTACAGCGTCCTGCCGGCCCCTCCCACAAGCCATGATCTGTATGTGTTGCATAGAGAAGCACAGATACCCAGTGATGTCACTGGGCCTAAAATAAGGTATTTATTAACCACTTCCCACCCAGGCTATAGTCAATTCAAGGCTGAGCTGGCCTCTCGCTGATCCAGGTGGACGTCATATGACGTCCTCCCAGATTGCGGTGCGTTCTGTCACCGACTGTGGACACAGCCGCTGACTGGTTACTGTACTGGCCTGCTGCCGGTACCATGTGACCGTTGTAGCCAATCACAGGTCACGTTACGATTGTACAAAATGAATGGCTTCCTTTCATGCCATCTATTGTTAGCTGTGATTGGTCACAGTGATCACATGGTACAGACAGGGCCAATCGCAGGCAATCTGTGCTATGTGATCAGCTGTGGCCAATCACAGCAGGTCACACGATGGTTGTAAACAATGGATGGCTTCCTTTTCTGCCATCCATTGTGTACAATTGTGGTGTTAGCTGAGATTGGTCACAGTGATCACATGATGCAGACAAGGCTACTCACAGCTAATCACAACAAAACCAACTGAATGGATTTTCATTCAGTAAAATGCTTGGCTATAGCAATGAAATTCATTGCTATAAGCAAACCGTGTGTGTGTGTGTGTGTGTGTGTGTGTGTGTGTGTGTGTGTGTGTGTGTGTGTGTGTGTAAATAAAAAAAAAAAAAAAAAAAAAACACGGATCACTTCCCCAAAGTAGTACAATGTTACTATCCTGTAACCATGACCCCCATGATTAAGGGGTGGAGCGAAACGCGTTGGGGGCATGACCTGGTTGGAGTCCTGGGACTGTTCAAATGTGCGACCACAGGGAGACCTTCCTTCATACGATGTTACTATTGTAACATTTATATTGTTCTGGTCAAAGTGTGTTTAAAAAAAAATAAAAAATCGTACAAGGAGAAAGAGCTGAAGGGGTAAACGAGGTCACCTGAAGACTATGTGGTGGTTTTCAAAGTGTTTTCTTGTGTTCATTTGCTGAAGTGCAGAGTCAGAAGAGCTCCCACTTACAGAGAGAGCTCCCACTTACAGAGAGAGCCCCACTTACAGAGAGAGCTCCCACTTACAGAGAGAGCCCCACTTACAGAGAGAGCCCCACTTACAGAGAGAGCCCCACTTACAGAGAGAGCCCCACTTACAGAGAGAGCTCCCACTTACAGAGAGAGCCCCACTTACAGAGAGAGCCCCACTTACAGAGAGAGCCCCACTTACAGAGAGAGCCCCACTTACAGAGAGAGCCCCACTTACAGAGAGAGCTCCCACTTACAGAGAGAGCCCCACTTACAGAGAGAGCCCCACTTACAGAGAGAGCCCCACTTACAGAGAGAGCCCCACTTACAGAGGGAGCCCCACTTACAGAGAGAGCCCCACTTACAGAGAGAGCCCCACTTACAGAGAGAGCCCCACTTACAGAGAGAGCCCCACTTACAGAGAGAGCCCCACTTACAGAGAGAGCTCCCACTTACAGAGAGAGCTCCCACTTACAGAGAGAGCCCCACTTACAGAGAGAGCCCCACTTACAGAGAGAGCCCCACTTACAGAGAGAGCTCCACTTACAGAGAGAGCTCCCACTTACAGAGAGAGCTCCCACTTACAGAGGGAGCCCCACTTACAGAGAGAGCTCCCACTTGCAGAGAGAGCTCCCACTTGCAGAGAGAGCTCCCACTTGCAGAGAGAGCTCCACTTGCAGAGAGAGCCCCACTTGCAGAGAGAGCTCCCACTTGCAGAGAGAGCTCCCACTTGCAGAGAGAGCTCCCACTTGCAGAGAGAGCCCCACTTGCAGAGAGAGCCCCCACTTGCAGAGAGAGCCCACTTGCAGAGAGAGCCCCACTTGCAGAGGGAGCCCCACTTGCAGAGAGAGCCCCACTTGCAGAGAGCCCCACTTGCAGAGAGAGCCCCACTTGCAGAGGGAGCCCACTTGCAGAGGGAGCCCCACTTGCAGAGGGAGCCCCACTTGCAGAGGGAGCCCCACTTGCAGAGAGAGCCCCAGCTGCAAATGCCTCCCACCAAAAGATGCTTAGATTTATACTGATAGGGATGGGGGGTGGGGGCACATTCCAATCAGATCAGGAGGTAATAAAGGTGGCTGGTTAATGGGGCAAAATTCTCACTTCAGAAACAGACCAGCAAGAGGGCAATAAAGTTAATGGCCCATAATTCTGGGTAAGACCAGGGAGATAATAAAACATTGTAATGTGGACAGGTCTACAAATGGTTAAGCAAAAATAACAAAAAATAATATACCAGTATTACTTGTCTCCCGCGTTATAGCTGAAAGACGGATACAGTGCGGACCTTAATTGCCGGGAGGATGTTCATGGACGTCCAATACTGTAAATAGACCCTCCTCTGGCAACAATAGATTCCTTCCAGCAACAATAGACCCCCTCCCCCAACAATAGATTCCTTCCAGCAACAATAGACCCCCTCCCCCAACAACAGATTCCTTCCAGCAACAATAGACCCCCCTCCAACAATAGATTCCTTCCAGCAACAATAGACCCCCTCCAACAATAGATTCCTTCCAGCAACAATAGACCCCCCCAACAATAGATTCCTTCCAGCAACAATAGACCCCCCCCCCCTCCAACAATAGATTCCTTCCAGCAACAATAGACCCCCCAAAAGAAAATACCTTCAGTACCAATACTGTAGATAGACCCTCCTTTGAAGATCCTCCCAGCAACACTAGACCCCACCCCCCAACGACAATAGATTCCTTCCAGCAACAATAGACCCCCCCCCCCCCAAAGAAATGCCCTCAGCAACAATCCTGTAGACCTCCCCCCCAACAATAGATCCCTCCCCCAAAAAACAAATCGCCCCTGGCAACAATAGATCTCTCCCAGCAACAATAGTCCCCCCCACAAAAAAATACCCTCAGCAACAATAGATCCATCCCCCAACAATAGACCACCCCTGGCAACAATAGACCCCTCCCAGCAACAATAGACACACCCCCCCACAAAGAAAATACCCTCAGCAACAATACTGTAAATCCACCCCAGTAACAATACACACCCCTCCCAACAATAGATCTCTCCTTTCAACAATAGACCCCTCCCCCCAACAATAGACCACCCCTGGCAACAATAGACACCCCCCCTCTACCACCCCTCGGCAACAACTCAGCGTGATTTCAACGCTGCAGGTCAGTGCGATTTGCACCTACTGATTTTATTGCAATTGGAACAAAGTAGTGCGGGAACCTTTTTTCAAAGTCGCTGCGACATGAGTCACAGCGATATGGACGGTTCCAAAGCCAGCAATGGGGGGGGGGTGCTTGTCCTGCGATTTGGAACTGTGAAATCCCATGACGAATCGCATCAGTGTGAACGGGGGGGGGGTAAAAGAGTTTGTTCACAAATGATTAAAACAAAACCGTCCCCGCTGAAGCATCTCGCAAAGTTTACAATGTTGCAGTCTGATTACTGAGGGAAGGGAGATTGAGGAATTGCTTCCCCATGCCTGCAGCAGACTGATTACCTCATCTCCTGCCTAAGCAAAGGATAAATGGTGTTGATTTTTTGAAAAGAGATACTGTTGCTTTGATTTGCTACAAAGTTGCAATGCACAGTCTGATCCCCTGATGCCCAACCTGTGGCCCTCGGGGCCCTCCTATAGCATGTTCACAGTCTCTGACCATCTCCTATACTATGTCTGCAGTCTCTGACCATCTCCTGTACTATGTCTGCAGTCTCTGGCCATCTCCTGTACTATGTCTGCAGTCTCTGGCCATCTCCTGTACTATGTCTGCAGTCTCTGGCCATCTCCTGTACTATGTCTGCAGTCTCTGGCCATCTCCTGTACTATGTCTGCAGGTCTCTGGCCATCTCCTGTACTATGTCTGCAGTCTCTGATCATCTCCTGTACTATGTCTGCAGTCTCTGACCATCTCCTGTATCATGTCTGCAGTCTCTGACCATCTCCTGTATCATGTCTGCAGTCTCTGACCATCTCCTGTATCATGTCTGCAGTCTCTGACCATCTCCTGTATCATGTCTGCAGTCTCTGATCATCTCCTGTACTATGTCTGCAGTCTCTGACCATCTCCTGTATCATGTCTGCAGTCTCTGACCATCTCCTGTATCATGTCTGCAGTCTCTGACCATCTCCTGTATCATGT
>JBBDGP010002293.1:0-35000 GCA_037952835.1 Lithobates septentrionalis | reverse complement strand
TTCCCCCCTTGCGTTGGGTGGCTCGGGGTTTCCCCCCTTGCGTTGGGTGGCTCGGGGGAGGAGTTTCCCCCCTTGCGTTGGGTGGCTCGGAGTTTCCCCCCTTGCGTTGGGTGGCTCGGGGTTTCCCCCCTTGCGTTGGGTGGCTCGGGGTTTCCCCCCTTGCGTTGGGTGGCTCGGGGTTTCCCCCCTTGCGTTGGGTGGCTCGGGGTTTCCCCCCTTGCGTTGGGTGGCTCGGGGTTTCCCCCCTTGCGTTGGGTGGCTCGGGGTTTCCCCCTTGCGTTGGGTGGCTCGGGGTTTCCCCCCTTGCGTTGGGTGGCTCGGGGTTTCCCCCCTTGCGTTGGGTGGCTCGGGGTTTCCCCCCTTGCGTTGGGTGGCTCGGGGTTTCCCCCCTTGCGTTGGGTGGCTCGGGGTTTCCCCCTTGCGTTGGGTGGCTCGGGGTTTCCCCCCTTGCTTTGGGTGGCTCGGGGTTTCCCCCCCTTGCTTTGGGTGGCTCGTCGGAGGAGTTTCCCCCCCTTGCGTTGGGTGGCTCGTCGGAGCAGTTTCCCCCCCTTGCGTTGGGTGGCTCGTCGGAGGAGTTTCCCCCCTTGCGTTGGGTGGCTCGTCGGAGGAGTTTCCCCCCCCTTGCGTTGGGTGGCTCGTCGGAGGAGTTTCCCCCCCCTTGCGTTGGGTGGCTCGTCGGAGGAGTTTCCCCCCCCCTTGCGTTGGGTGGCTCGTCGGAGGAGTTTCCCCCCCCTTGCGTTGGGTGGCTCGTCGGAGGAGTTTCCCCCCCCTTGCGTTGGGTGGCTCGTCGGAGGAGTTTCCCCCCCCTTGCGTTGGGTGGCTCGTCGGAGGAGTTTCCCCCCCCCTTGCGTTGGGTGGCTCGTCGGAGGAGTTTCCCCCCCCCTTGCGTTGGGTGGCTCGTCGGAGGAGTTTCCCCCCCCCTTGCGTTGGGTGGCTCGTCGGAGGAGTTTCCCCCCCCCTTGCGTTGGGTGGCTCGTCGGAGGAGTTTCCCCCCCCCTTGCGTTGGGTGGCTCGGCGGAGGAGTCGTCCCCCCCCTTGCATTGGGTGGCTCGGCGGAGGAGTTTCCCCCCCCTTGCATTGGGTGGCTCGGCGGAGGAAATCTCTCTTATGGGAACACGGACAGCAGTGAACGTTAATAGCTTTGGGCTTTGATGGAGAATTAGGTTCTCTTCCCTGATTAGGGCTCTCTTCCCTTATCTGGAATGGATGTGTGGTACGGCAGCAGAGGCTATAGTCTAGGGTGGCAAATCACAGATACATCCTGGGAAAAAACTATGAGGCCCTTATCATTTAACCTCATTATTAGGCAGCACAATAAATGTGGCTTAGGGGAACAATGATGGAGTCCAGTCCTGGAAGGCCTTTATCTTGAAGCGTATAGTGAGGATGGCTGCATAACGGATTGTTGTGTCTATGTGGTGGATTTCGGATGATGCTGTAAATGTCTCTCTTCTGTTCCCAGGAATGTGATAATCTCTGGTGGGATGCTTTCACTACGGAGTTCTTTGAAGATGACGCCATGTTGACCATCACCTTCTGCTTGGAGGATGGACCAAAGAGATACAGTAAGTTATCCTCCATGTTGGTTGCCATCCCTGGGTGCCCCAGGTACTGTGACAAATACAATCTGTCCTCATCATCCAATAAAAATAAAAACAATTTAAAAAATGGCAATGGTTTTCCTTAGTAGCCAATGTGATTTTAGCTTTTGCTCTGTAACCCCCAAAAGGAGAATTAGTGTATCCAAAGTCAATACTTTGGAAAGGTAATCCAAAACTTAGTTGTCACTAAAACCTAAATTTAAATATTTTAGTAGGCTCTGGTGACAACTGTCGGAGCAGATTTGGAGGACCAGCTTCAGCAGGTCCCCGAGCAAGTAGGTAGGGTCTATCTGGCTTTTGACTAGGTAGACCATAGAGGGCTTTGCCACTGTCAGGAACCTTGCGGCCCAGGGGGGTTCAGGGTTTGAGGCCTTTCCTGTTTGGAGGTTTGGTCATTATTGTGCATGTTTTTTGTGTGCTTTCATGGTTCGCGTTTTTTGTTCACAAGGTTTCAGCAAGAATTGCACAGCAGCGCTCCATTAAAAAAAAATTAAAAATCTGTTGTCAAGTTTAGAACATTTGCTGCTAGGCTGTAGCCAGCCTAAACTTTGTGTAATCTGTGTTCCTTGGGATTCTCCTAAGCCCAGGACATCAATTGCTTCTGCCTGCTGCTGTTAAGTGTTCTCCAGCAGTGTTAAGTTACAAAGTATCGGGTTGTGAATTTTTATTCTGCCTTGGTCAATCACTGAGAGGTTTATTTGAGTGAGGTGGGTTGAAGAAGAGAATACATATTTGAAGGGAACTTTTAGAAGAGTCCTCTACACCTCAGACTGCTGCCTGGAGAGGTTGTAACTCCAGAAGGGTCCTTCCCTCCCAGACCATTACCTGGAGAGGTGATAGCTCTAGAAGGGTCCTTCCCTCCCAGACTATTACCTTGAGTGATTGTAGCTCTAGAAGGGTCCTTCCCTACCAGACCATTACCTGGAGTGGTTGTAGCTCTAGAAAGGTCCTTCCCTACCGGACCATTACCTGGAATGGTTGTGGCTCTAGAAAGGTCCTTCCCTCCCAGACCATTACCTGGAGAGGTGATAGCTCTAGAAGGGTCCTTCCCTACCAGACCATAACCTAGAGTGGTTGTAGCTCTAGAAAGGTCCTTCCCTCCCAGACCATTACCTGAAGAGGTGATGGCTCTAGAAGGGTCCTTCCCTACCAGACCATAACCTAGAGTGGTTGTAGCTCTAGAAAGGTCCTTCCCTACCGGACCATTACCTGGAGTGGCTGTAGCTCTAGAAAGGTCCTTCCCTCCCAGACCATTACCTGGAGAGGTGATGGCTCTAGAAGGGTCCTTCCCTACCAGACCATAACCTAGAGTGGTTGTAGCTCTAGAAAGGTCCTTCCCTCCCAGACCATTACCTGGAGAGGTCATAGCTCTAGATAAGTCCTTCCTGCCCAGAACTTTGCCTAGAGAGGTCGTGGTTCTAGAAGGGTCCTTCTCTTACCAGACCATTACCTGGAAAGTATATAGCTCTAGAAGGGTCCTTCTCTTACCAGACCATTACCTGAAGTGGTTGTGGCTCTAGAGAGGTCATTCCCTCCCAGACCATTACCGGGAGAGGTGATGGCTCTAGAAGGGTCCTTCTCTACCAGACTATAACCTAGAGTGGTTATGGCTCTAGAAAGGTCCTTCCCTCCCAGACCATCACCTGGAGAGGTCATAGCTCTAGATAATTCCTTCCTGCCCAGAACTTTGCCTAGAGAGGTCATGGTTCTAGAATGGTCCTTCTCTTCCAGACCATTACCTGGAGAGGTTGTAGCTCTAGAACGCTCCTTCCCGCTTAAAACATTGTCTTGAGAGGTTGTAGCGCTAGCCATGACCTCTGGAAGGATCCTTCCCTTCCAGACCATTACCTGGAGTGGTTGTAGCTCTAGAAGGGTCATTCCCTCTCAAACCATTGCCTGGAAAGGTGGTGGCTTTAGAGGGGTCCTTCCTTTCTTCCTAAACAGACCATTGCCTGGAAAGGTCTTGGCTCTAGAAGGGTCCCCCCCCCCCCCCCCTAGATCATTACCTGGAGTGGTTGTAGCTCTAAAACAGTCGCTCCCCCCCCCCCCCCGACCATTACTTGAAGAGGCCATAGCTCTAGAAGGGTCCTTCTCTCGCAAACCATTGCCTGGAGAGGTGGTGGCTTTAGAAGGGTCCTTTCTTCCCAGACCATTACCTGGAGTGGTTGTAGCTCTAGAAGGGTCATTCCCTCTCAAACCATTGCCTGGAAAGGTGGTGGCTTTAGAAGGGTCCTTCCTTTCTTCCTAAACAGACCATTGCCTGGAAAGGTCTTGGCTCTAGAAGGGTCCCCCCCCCCCCCCAGACCATTACTTGGAGAGGCCATAGCTCTAGAAGGGTCCTTCTCTCTCAAACCATTGCCTGGAGAGGTGGTGGCTTTAGAAGGGTCCTTTCTTCCCAGACCATTACCTAAAGTGGTTGTAGCTCTAGAAAGGTCCTTCCCTTCCAGACCATTACCTGGAGGGGTCGTAGCTGTGAAGTCCTTGGCTCCAGGCTTTTTTCCTGGTAAAAATGTCTCCATAGGAGGGTCCAGGCCTTTTGTTGAGGGAGAAGCAATAGTGGTGTTTTTTCTTTTGGGGCGGCTGAACCTCAGTCTAGAAAATTTAAGCTAGCTTGTGACAGAGGCCTAAGTAACGAGTAGATAGCTGCCCGTCTGCTGTGCCGGGGGGTTTTTGCTAACGTCTATGGGTATCCTGTACGCCCGACCCTAGCTCACCAAGATATTTGGGCCAATAAAACTGCAAAAGGAGGATTGAAGGATCCGAAGTCTGTCGCTCAGCCATTGGTAGGGTCGGTTTGTTGTTGGTGGGTCACCATTTGGAAGGCTGAAGGGCCCGTTAAATACTAACAGCTTCTTCTGGGGTGAGTGCTAATTACCAATCCCATTTGCATGATTAGTCCTTTCATGTCCTCTGCTGGGCTCTTTCACACCCTGGCAGCCAGGGGGTGTTTAAAAAAACTTTATCAAAGTTTCAGCTAAAACATTTTCCTCCTTGTAAGGGGGGGCAGGTGAAGCTCTGGCTTCCGCAATCCTCCACCAACCAAGAATCTTAGATGGCTTTGCTTGCCAGCCTCTGGCTAATAGGGAATGCTCAGAAGCGTAACCTTCAGGACATCCGTGTGACGTGGACCTGTCTTTTTGTTTCTTTCTAGCAATTGGAAGGACGCTTATTCCCCGGTATTTCCGCAGCATATTCGAGGGAGGGGCCACAGAACTGTACTACGTCCTCAAACACCCCAAGGAGTCATTCCACAATAACTTTGTTTCTCTGGATTGTGATCAGTGCACGATGGTCACACAGCATGGAAAGCCCATGTTCACACAGGTAAGGGGGGCTGCTGGGTACGTAGTAGGTGTGGGGGGAGGGGGGGCATGGAGGGGGGGGTTAATTCACACACTATGGCTTAAAGTAGAACGGTTACGGGCTTCAAAAGATTTTACATATTATTAAAGCGGACCTTCAGTCATTTTTTCAACTTTCCATCTATTAAATCTTCTGTCCTTGTTGTTGTTTTAACTTTAGATGGTAAAACATTTTTTTTTCTGCCAGTAAATCCCTTTATACAGCCCACTTCCTGTTTTTTGTGTGGTCATTGGCCTAGGCTTATGACATCATGCAAAGATGTTTTTTATTACAAAATATGTGAGCAGACTGCAGTTCCGCTTTAACTACTTGACCACCTGGAAGATTTACCCCCTTTTCCTGGCAATACGGCACTGCGTCGCTTTAACTGACAATTGCGCGGTCATGCGGCGCTGCACCCAAGCAAAATTGCCGTCCTTTTCTTCCCAAAAATAGAGCTTTTTTTTTTTTTTTTTTTTGTTTTTTTTTGTGCTATAATCAAAAAAAGTGACAATTTTGGGAAATTTTTTTTTTTCACTGTTTGCTATACTAAACATCCGAGAAAAAAAAAAAATTCTTTAACAGCAAACCAATCAATAAATGCTTATTGCGATTTTATTTTTTTTTACCAAAAATATATAGAAGAATACATATCTGCCTAAACTGAGAAAAAAAATGTTTTTGTTTGTATATTTTTTGGTGATATTTATTATAGCAAAAAGTAAAAAATGCGTTTTTTTTTTTTTTTAAAGTTTGTCGTTTAATTTTTTTTGTTTATAGCGCAAAAAATAAAAACCACAGAGGTGATCAAATACCACCAAAAGAAAGCTCTATTTGTAGGGGGAAAAAAGGACGTAGATTTTTGTTTGGGAGCCACGTCGCACGACCGCGCAATTGTCACTTAAAGCGACGCAGCGCCGAATCACAAAAAGTGCTCTGCTCTTTGCCAACCAAATGGGCTGAAGCGGTTAATACTACTAATGGCGGTGATCAGCGACTTGTGAGTGCGGCGGGCAATCTGACCCTAACTGACGCTGCTGGGTGGGAACTGACCAACTGCCGCTGACATCACCGGTGACACTAATACAGTGATCAGTGATGACACTATGCACTGTCACTGTACTAATGACACTGGCTGGGAAGGGGTTAACACCTAGGGAGTGATCAAGGGGTTTCAATGTGTGCCCAACAAGGTGTAATGTGGGCTGCTTTTTACTAAGCGGTCTTGTTGTTTTTATTCGCATGCTTTATGCAGGGGGTAGGCAACCTGGGGGCCCTCCAGCTGTTGTGGAACTACATTTCCCATGAGGCATTGCAAGGCTGACAGTTACAATTGCTCCCAGAGGCATGATGGGACTTGTAGTTCTGCAACAGCTGGAGGGCCCCGGGTTGCCTACCCCTGTTTTACAGGGAATAAAAAAAAAAACAGCAAGATCGCCTGTCTGTGTACAGAGCTCTGTGCTTGTTTACAACACAGAGCTCTCTTCCGTGAATGACTGAGCTGATCGGCGGGTCCCTGTGATCAATCATTGGCCGGGACCTGCTGATCAGCTTGGGCTGTAACAAGTCTCAGCACAACCCGGGGGGGGGGCGCAGGCCCATACCGAGAAGCGCTGATCGCGTATCGGATGCATGATCCAGTGCACAGCGGCTGCCCCAGCCGTACTAAATGTATGTGGGGGAGGGGGGGCGATAAGGGGTTAAAGTAGAAAGCTGCAAATGAGCTTTTAAAAGAAGCCCTTCCTTATCTCTGTAGCTGCAGCCACTGTGGAGCAATTCATCCACAAGGTTCACAACAGAAGCAGTGAAGTTTCAGCACTCTGCTCTCCTCCTCCTTCCTGCTTTGTGTTTACATTAGAAATGATAATGCTGCTGAGTCACTGCTGGGAGAGGGAGCAGGGTGAGCGGATTTGCTGAAAGTACTTTTTTTGTAAGCTTGAGAATGAAGGACAGTAAAACTTACAGAGCCTGCACAATTAGAAGCCCCCTTTATGAGTCACCCTTCGTCTCCACCCCCTACCCACCTCTGAGCACTGTCTCTTGGCTCCACCCCCTACCCACCTCTGAGCACTGTCTCTTGGCTCCACCCCCTACCCACCTCTGAGCACTGTCTCTTGGCTCCACCCCCTACCCACCTCTGAGCACTGTCTCTTGGCTCCACCCCCTACCCACCTCTGAGCACTGTCTCTTGGCTCCACCCCCTACCCACCTCTGAGCACTGTCTCTTGGCTCCACCCCCTACCCACCTCCCAGTACCGCTCCTTTTAGAGAGTACAGAACCGAGTATGATTTTGTGCTATTAAGTAATATGTATGGAATTTGATACTCTCCAGTACACCTTGCCATAGAATACATTCAGTGCTGGTGGTGCCGGAACGGCCACCCCCCCCCCCCCCCCCCACCCCACCAGGAAGAAAAAAAAACCCAGAGTAGGAGTATATAAAAAGTCAGACCTTTATTTTTGTATGGTTTAGAATATCGTAGGGAAAATGCTGTTTGCCTGGCTGTGTCTGGAGTTGTAGCTTTCTGAACCCCCTGACCGAAAACCAGATGCATGTCAAATGATTGATTTCCTGATCTGCATATTCAGGTCAGAAAGAGAGGCCAGCAATTTGAAAGTAGTTGTTTTTTTTTTTTAATTTTATTTAATTTTTTTTGTTTTTTTATTATTATTATTAAGATTGTACTGTGAACAGCACCCAATAGACCTGACAACCAATCACAACTCAGGGGCTGCCACTTGCTGATCTGGGCTTCTAATACTGTATATTGAAATAACAAGGGGGACATCTAGTGGTCAGTTATCATTAAGACAGCCAAGGTTTTACAGATACACTACTCTGTACTGTCTTGGCTGGTGTGGGAAAGTGTCACCATCTGAAGTTCTTATTGCTGCCCGTGTCCCCATAGAGATTCACTTCTCTATTTTGTTCTAGAGAGAGAGGGGAAAAATATCTGTATGTCAACTATGTGTGTGTGTGTGTGTGTATATATATATATTCACATATTTTATTATAATCATACATTACATATATATATATATATTCACATATTTTATTATAATCATACATTACATATACATATTTTATTTAAAAAAGTGTGTGTGTGTGTATAATATATGTATGTGTAATAAATATATTTATATATACAATATTTCACAAAAGTAAATACACACCTCACATTTCTGTAACTCTGTTCTTCTATCTTTTCATGCGACAACACTGAAGAAATGACACTTTGCTACAATGTAAAGTAGTGAGTGTACAGCTTGTATAACAGTGTAAATTTGCTGTCCCCTCAAAATAACTCAACACACAGCCATTAATGTCTAAACCGCTGGCAACAAAAGTCAGTACACCCCTAAGTGAAAATGTCCAAATTGGGCCCAAAGTGTCAATATTTTGTGTGGCCACCATTATTTTCCAGCACTGCCTTAACCCTCTTGGGCATGGAGGTCACCAGAGCTTCACAGGTTGTCACTGGAGTCCTCTTCCCCTCCTCCATGATGACATCACGGAGCTGGTGGATGTTAGAGACCTTGCGCTCCTCCACCTTCCTTATGAGGATGTCCCACAGATGATCAATAGGGTTTAGGTCTGGAGACATGCTTGGCCAGTCCATCACCTTTACCCTCAGCTTCTTTAGCAAGGCAATGGTGGTCTTGGAGGTGTGTTTGGGGTGGTTATCATGTTGGAATACTGCCCTGCGGCCCAGTCTCTGAAGGGAGGGGATCATGCTCTGCTTCAGTATGTCACAGTACATGTTGGCATTCATGGTTCCCTCAATGATCTGTAGCTCCCCAGTGCCGGCAGCACTCATGCAGCCCCAGACCATGACACTCCCACCACCATGCTTGACTGTAGACAAGACACACTTGTCTTTGTCCTCCTCACCTGGTTGCCCCCACACACGCTTGTCACCATCTGAACCAAATAAGTTTATCTTGGTCTCATCAGACCACAGGACATGGTTCCAGTAATCCATGTCCTTAGTCTGCTTGTCTACAGCAAACTGTTTGTGGACTTTCTTGAGCATCATCTTTAGAAGAGGCTTCCTTCTGGGATGACAGCCATGCAGACCAATTTGATGCAGTGTGCGGCGTATGGTCTGAGCACTGACAGGCTGACCCCCCCACCCCTTCAACCTCTGCAGCAATGCTGGCAGCACTCATACGTCTATTTCCCAAAGACAACCTCTGGATATGATGCTGATCACGTGACCTCATCTTCTTTGGTGGACCATGGCGAGGCCTGTTGTGAGTGGAACCTGTCCTGTTATACCGCTGTATGGTCTTGGCCACTGTGCTGCAGCTCAGTTTCAGGGTCTTGGCAATCTTCTTATAGCCTAGGCCATCTTTATGTAGAGCAACAATTCTTTTTTTCAGATCCTCAGAGTTCTTTCCATGAGGTGCCATGATGTACTTCCAGTGACCAGTATGAGAGAGTGAGAGCGATAACACCAAATTTAACACACCTGCTCCCCATTCACACCTGAGACCTTGTAACGCCAACGAGTCACATGACACCGGGGAGGGAAAATGGCTTATTGGGCCCAATTTGGACATTTTCACTTAGGGGTGTACTGACTTTTGTTGCCAGCGGTTTAGACATTAATGGCTGTGTTGAGTTATTTTGAGGGGACAGCAAATTTACACTGTTATACAAGCTGTACACTCACTACTTTACATTGTAGCAAAGTGTCATTTCTTCAGTGTTGTCACATGAAAAGATAGAAGAAAAGATTTACAAAAATGTGAGGGGTGTACTTACTTTTGTGAGAAACTGTGTGTGTATATATATATATATATATATTATAATATATATTCTATTTATTTATGTTTATCTCACTCTACACATGGACACAGAGAAACAAACAGCTATTTCTTCAGACTAACAAAAGGTAGAAATCTGCAACAAAGTTTGTTCCAATCCCTGCAATGTACAGAGATCACCCAGAGAGGGGGGAGGGGAGGTGGTTCTGAACTAAAGTGGAGTTACTCTTGAAGTATGGAGACCTGAATGATCACCCCTTATTTCGAAAATGCTAGTTTCCTGGGCCCTGTAAATCCAACAACCTTGGCACTTTTCTGAGGCACTGCCCCGGGAACAAGCATGCGGTTTTGGCTTCACTCTCACTATCCGAATCCACATTCTTGTCTTCAAAAAGCATTGGAGGTCATTGTTGGCACCTCCCATATTTCTGCCAGTTCAGGGTTCTTTTGCAGGCGCTCACACAGTGCTCAGTACAGCAGAGGTGGCTTTTTTTTATTCGATTTGTCATATATGGAACTTTTAAAAGAATATTGAATTCTAGGAAACAAATTCCTTTATGTTATGGGAGATATGAGAGATCCATTCTCCTTTAGGAACAGTCATATGCTCCATTTTTAGTCTACAATATGGAGGGCGGGGGATTTACTAAAACTGGTGCACACAGAATCTGGAACAGCTGTGCATGGTGTAACAAATCAATAATTGCGCTAATACAAAAAACGTGAAAAACGTAGTGCAAGAAATAGCTGCCAGCATGTAACAATGTGGTGAACAATGTAGAAAGAAAAATGATATGAAACACATGCAGCGCTAAAATATGTGCTTGAACATCTTATGTGATAAGTGCTGAGCTACAAAACTTTAAGCAAATAAATGAAAAATGTGATAAAATTAAACAAATAGACACATAAAGGAGATAAAGTCCATAAATGTGTAGTGAATCCTATATAGGTCCACAGAAACTGGAGGTTCGTGGGTGTCTACGATATCAGACCCACACATGGGATAGGACCTGAAGCGGGCTCTGTATGTAGGGGAGACACCTTGCGTCCCAATCTTCCAAAAATCAACACAGCAAACAGTAGAAATAGATACCCTTACCAGAGGGGATGGCCACAGTCACCGTACGGTGGAGTGTCATACGGGCTTGTGGGATCCAACGACCCCAGGGATGTCTGGTTGAAGAAATCTTAACGGGGAGTCTCATCCGGGACGGCAGTCACTGTTTGATGGTAAGTAGATCCACAGCCAATCACGGTATCTCTCTCAAATGGAACGTCAGTTAGAGACTGAGGCTCAGCGAGGTCCCCATGGTGGAAGGAGGGAAGAATAAAAAAATCTCCACATAGGGCATGAATCCATAAAAAAAAGCTTTTATTGAAAAGCTAAAGAGTGCTCAGGGGCACTATACAATGGGTAAAATGTGATCACAAAAGGAGAAAACAGAATAAAATTGCGTGGTATCAGAGCATTTCTAGGATATGGCAACCCGACATGTTTCGGACCATTGTCCTTCTACTGGGGCATAATTATCATTATGCCCCAGTAGAAGGACAATGGTCCGAAACATGTCGGGTTGCCATATCCTAGAAATGCTCTGATACCACGCGATTTTATTCTGTTTTCTCCTTTTGTGATCACATTTTACCCATTGTATAGTGCCCCTGAGCACTCTTTAGCTTTTCAATAAAAGCTTTTTTTTATGGATTCATGCCCTATGTGGAGATTTTTTTATTCTTCCCTCCTTCCACCATGGGGACCTCGCTGAGCCTCAGTCTCTAACTGACGTTCCATTTGAGAGAGATACAGTGATTGGCTGTGGATCTACTTACCATCAAACAGTGACTGCCGTCCCGGATGAGACTCCCCGTTAAGATTTCTTCAACCAGACATCCCTGGGGTCGTTGGATCCCACAAGCCCGTATGACACTCCACCGTACGGTGACTGTGGCCATCCCCTCTGGTAAGGGTATCTATTTCTACTGTTTGCTGTGTTGATTTTTGGAAGATTGGGACGCAAGGTGTCTCCCCTACATACAGAGCCCGCTTCAGGTCCTATCCCATGTGTGGGTCTGATATCGTAGACACCCACGAACCTCCAGTTTCTGTGGACCTATATAGGATTCACTACACATTTATGGACTTTATCTCCTTTATGTGTCTATTTGTTTAATTTTATCACATTTTTCATTTATTTGCTTAAAGTTTTGTAGCTCAGCACTTATCACATAAGCTGTGCATGGTAGCCAATCAGCTTCCAGGTCTTATTGTCAACGCTTAACTGAACAAGCTGATGTTGGAAGTGGATTAGCTGCCATGCAGAGCTGCACCAGTTTAAGTAAATTGCCTCCTTTATGTTTTTGCATGATGTGTTTCCTTTTTTTTTGGATGGATATTCCATTAATACATTGACATTGTCTCTCTAGGTGTGCGTAGAGGGGCGGTTATACCTGGAGTTCATGTTTGATGACATGATGAGGATAAAAACGTGGCATTTCAGCATCCGGCAACATCGAGAACTCATTCCCCGCAGTATCCTCGCCATGCATGTAAGTGCAGAGAATTCAACAATATACGTAAAAAGGAACTCTGAGTCTATAATAAAAAACATTAAAAAAATAAAAAAAAATTCATGCAGATGTGTTCATTTAACCACTGGCCCTCCGGAAGGTTTTGCCCCCCCCCCCCCCCCCCATCCCTTCATGACCAGGCAATTTTTTTCTATTCAGCACTGCGCTACTTTAACTGGTAATTGCGCGGTCCTGTAACGCTGTAGCCAAATTTTTTTATTTATTTTTTTCACACAAATAGAGCTTTATATTGGTGGTTTTTGATCACCACTGCGTTTTTTAAAATTTTTATTCTATAAATAAAAATTTTGGAAAAAAAAAAATATTTTCTACTTTCTGTTATAAAACATATCCAATAAAACATATGATTTTATTGTATATGTTTTATAACAGAAAGTAGAATTTTTTTTTTTTTTTTCCAAAATTTTTTATTCATGAAATAAAATTTTTTAAAAGATGCAGTGGTGATCAAATACCACCAATATAAAGTTTAGGCCAAAATATATTCTGCTACATGTCTTTGGTTAAAAAAAAAATAAATAAATCCCAATAAGTGTATAATAATTGGTTTGTTATATCGTCTACAAACTATGGGATATATATACTGGAATTTAAGCAGCTATAGGCGCTATACTGTAATGGCGGTGATCAGCGACTTATAGTGGGACTGTGATAGTGTGGCGGAAAATCTGACACTAACTTACCCTCGCTGGGAGGGACACTAACTGACACTGGCATCGCCAGTGACACTAATACACTGTCACTGTACTAATGACACTGGCTGGGAAAGGGTTAAAGTGATTGTGAACGATCACCTTGTGACACAACCTATTCAGGTTCAAATAGAAATGAAAGACAAAACATTTGTCTATAGATATATAAAAAAAAATTAAAAAATCTAAATGCCTTTTTTTTCCTCTTCTTTATAAGTGATCACATTCCCTCTGTTCTCAGCTGCATAAGAGCTGGGGGGAGGAGAAGCAGAAGCACACTGAGCTTCCCAGTGAATGGCTGTGCAGCAGGGGCATATCAGGACAAGTCTGATCATTGGAGGGGAGGAGGCTGAGTTCCCAGCATAGGTAGAGAACTGACCATGCTGTGCTCTTATGCTTTGTGTGGTCAGTTTTTAATAGGAAAGCAGACTGACTGGCAGGATCACCAGGGATTTCACACAAAGGAAGCAATACAAAGAGAACAGGGGACTTTTATATACAAGTACATGGTACAGCAGACACATATCAGGGATATGAAGTGTTGGGGTAACAAACGCTTTAACAACTGGGGCAAGCAAGAGGTTAATTGTGTGCCTAAAAAGTAGGGGTGTAGCGTTGGTTGTCAGCATGAGGGGCCAGGCAAGTCATTTGCAACCCCTAACCCAGGGACTTTTAGCACTCACCGAGTCCGTTCCACTAGTATATATAGTAGTACTGACCTTACCTGGTTCCTACACTGACCTTACCTGGTTCCTACACTGACCTTACCTGGTTCCTACACTGACCTTACCTGGTTCCTACACTGACCTTGCCTGGTTCCTTCACTGACCTTGCCTGGTTCCTTCACCGACCTTACCTGGTTCCTTCACTGACCTTACCTGGTTCCTTCACCGACCTTACCTGGTTCCTTCACCGACCTTACCTGGTTCCTTCACCGACCTTACCTGGTTCCTTCACCGACCTTACCTGGTTCCTTCACCGACCTTACCTGGTTCCTTCACCGACCTTACCTGGTTCCTTCACTGACCTTACCTGGTTCCTTCACTGACCTTACCTGGTTCCTTCACTGACCTTACCTGGTTCCTTCACTGACCTTACCTGGTTCCTTCACTGACCTTACCTGGTTCCTTCACTGACCTTACCTGGTTCCTTCACTGACCTTACCTGGTTCCTTCACTGACCTTACCTGGTTCCTTCACTGACCTTACCTGGTTCCTTCACTGACCTTACCTGGTTCCTTCACCGACCTTACCTGGTTCCTTCACCGACCTTACCTGGTTCCTTCACCGACCTTACCTGGTTCCTTCACCGACCTTACCTGGTTCCTTCACCGACCTTACCTGGTTCCTTCACCGACCTTACCTGGTTCCTTCACCGACCTTACCTGGTTCCTTCACCGACCTTACCTGGTTCCTTCACCGACCTTACCTGGTTCCTTCACCGACCTTACCTGGTTCCTTCACCGACCTTACCTGGTTCCTTCACCGACCTTACCTGGTTCCTTCACCGACCTTACCTGGTTCCTTCACCGACCTTACCTGGTTCCTTCACCGACCTTACCTGGTTCCTTCACCGACCTTACCTGGTTCCTTCACCGACCTTACCTGGTTCCTTCACCGACCTTACCTGGTTCCTTCACCGACCTTACCTGGTTCCTTCACCGACCTTACCTGGTTCCTTCACCGACCTTACCTGGTTCCTTCACCGACCTTACCTGGTTCCTTCACCGACCTTACCTGGTTCCTTCACCGACCTTACCTGGTTCCTTCACCGACCTTACCTGGTTCCTTCACCGACCTTACCTGGTTCCTTCACTGACCTTACCTGGTTCCTTCACTGGCCACTACACTGACCTACCTGCTTCTCCTTTCCCTGTCCAATCACAGGCTGGAAGAGAGACAAGACCTGTGTAAGTGTTACTGAACTGCAGAGGTCACCAGGCCAGCTGTGTTGTCTGGCAGAGTTGTGTAAATTTTGGGAATAAATGGGCAGAGATACAACAATTTTCAGACGGTAAAACAGAATCCATACATGGATCCCTAGCACGTTGCATGCTGGGACAATTTTCAGTCGTCCTGTGGATTAAATGTGAAAAAAAACAAAAGAGCACATGAATGTAAAATTAAAAGTTTTAAATTTACTGGTTATACCAGAAGCGGCATGCAAGTTTTATAGTGTTGGGCTATATATAGGTGGATTTGCACTTTATAGATCCGCCATGAATTTTTGATTTGCCATCTGAACTGTATCTTTCACCTTTTAGGCCCAGGACCCACAAATGTTGGACCAGCTGTCAAAGAACATCACAAGATGTGGACTATCGAACTCTACACTCAACTACCTCCGAGTAAGGAAGCTACACTATACATTAGATAAATTCCTATTCCATAATGTACAGATACTAACCTTTTTCAAAGACCCGGGGAAAAAGAAAAGATCTCTAGACCATGCTATATGCTCAAATTTGTGAACCCCCAACCCTTCACACTTTTATGAGCTGGTTGGACATCTGATTCTAAAATGATGGGCATTACAGTTGGTCCCCCTTTGTGACTTGAACATCCTCCACTCTTCTAGGAAGGCTTTCCACAAGATTTTGTGGTGTCTTTAGGAATTTGTGCCCATTTATGAGATCAGACACTGAAGCCGGATGAGACCTGGATTGCATGTTGGGCCCCACGTTGGGCACCAAAAAAAATGGCTTGCAGTCGTTCCAATTCACCCCAAAGGTGTTCAGTAGGGTTGTGGTCAGGGCTTTGTACGGGGCACTCAAATTCCTCCACACCAAGTTGGTTTAACCATGTCTTGATGTTGGATGAGAAGACCTTGCTCGTAACTGGCGTTCATTTCATCTCAAAGGTTTCCGGTAACATTGAGATTGTGGGGGTAGATGAGGAATGCAATGCATGAACAAAAATTCATAGCGAACAATTTGTCCCTTTTTTTTATTAGTGTATGACCAAAAACATGGCTGATGCATCTTGGAGAATTGGGCTCCTCATTCTTCAGGACTTTGGTCATAGCAACTGCAGTCTGGGTAGCAATATATGATATCCATGTTCTGAAGTATTTGTTTCCCATGTCTGCGGAAAGGTCGCCTATAAACCACAGATGCCTATCTGATAAGAACTGTATATTGCTGTATTCTATCCTTTCCAGGATGACGAGGATAGCTTTGATGTCTGCTGGTCTGTTCTGTAGAGTATACTGTACAATGGGGTGATGGTTCCACAGTATTTCTGTAGCTGGCAGTATGGGGGGCCTATGATCTTTCGGCTGTTGTCCTACCATACTCCCATTTTATCCAATGTGCCCAGGCTAGTATCATGTTAGATAAGGTCTTGTAATTCCAATAGATCACACTGTTTACAGGTAACCTCTGATCCGGGCTAGGAGCATGCAGGGCGGGCTGCCTGATATTTATCGAACAGGAGAGAAAAAAAACTCTTCCGTGCCCCTCTCTGATTTAAGCTTCACTTCGGTAAAGGGGACCTAACTTTTCCTGCCAACTTCCATTCTGGTGCCCAGTCAGGATGCCTCAGTGGCCAGTAGAGGGGAGGGGGGGTGCTCTCGTTGGACAGTTTTTCAGTCCCAATAAAAGCAAGTTGAGAAACTCATTTGACACTCTATAGCAGCCTTTCTCAACCTTTTCAACACAGAGGAACCCTTGAAATAGTTCTCCAGTCTCGGGGGAACCCCTGCTAAAAATTAGAAATCTACAACTCATGATACATTAGTGTGATGGTCAGTGGTCCTTAAACTTGTGGTCATTGAGAAGAATTGCCTCCTTAGATAGCTAAAAAGATCAATGGTGTCGGTGGGAACTTATCCAAGAGGCAGAAATGGTCCAATGCTGAAGGAACCCCTAGCAACCTCTGGAGGAACCCTGGTTGAGAACAACTGCTCTATAGTTTTCCCCTTTGTTCCCACAGAAAAGGCAGGGTTTTGGAGGAGCTGGGTCAGCCTAGACCGCAAAGGAGGGGTCTATGACCTGCAAGGAGGGAGGGGGCTGTGCTAAGAAACTGTATATAAACTATAAATATAAAATATATAAACAAAATAATCAAGACTTTTAGAATATGCTTATTTTATGATACTGCCTTATTCCAAAATGGATTACATTCATTATTTTCCTAAAAATTCTACAAATACTACCCCAGAATGACAACGTAGTAAAGAAAGTTTGTTTTGAAATCTTTGCAAATTTATTAAAGGAAAAAATCCCATGTACATAAGTATCACAGGCTCCTCCCATGTACATAAGTATCACAGGCTCCTCCCATGTACATAAGTATCACAGGCTCCTCCCATGTACATAAGTATCACAGGCTCCTCCCATGTACATAAGTATCACAGGCTCCTCCCATGTACATAAGTATCACAGGCTCCTCCCATGTACATAAGTATCACAGGCTCCTCCCATGTACATAAGTATCACAGGCTCCTCCCATGTACATAAGTATCACAGGCTCCTCCCATGTACATAAGTATCACAGGCTCCTCCCATGTACATAAGTATCACAGGCTCCTCCCATGTACATAAGTATCACAGGCTCCTCCCATGTACATAAGTATCACAGGCTCCTCCCATGTACATAAGTATCACAGGCTCCTCCCATGTACATAAGTATCACAGGCTCCTCCCATGTACATAAGTATCACAGGCTCCTCCCATGTACATAAGTATCACAGGCTCCTCCCATGTACATAAGTATCACAGGCTCCTCCCATGTACATAAGTATCACAGGCTCCTCCCATGTACATAAGTATCACAGGCTCCTCCCATGTACACAAGTATCACAGGCTCCTCCCATGTACACAAGTATCACAGGCTCCTCCCATGTACATAAGTATCACAGGCTCCTCCCATGTACATAAGTATCACAGGCTCCTCCCATGTACATAAGTATCACAGGCTCCTCCCATGTACATAAGTATCACAGGCTCCTCCCATGTACATAAGTATCACAGGCTCCTCCCATGTACATAAGTATCACAGGCTCCTCCCATGTACATAAGTATCACAGGCTCCTCCCATGTACATAAGTATCACAGGCTCCTCCCATGTACATAAGTATCACAGGCTCCTCCCATGTACATAAGTATCACAGGCTCCTCCCATGTACATAAGTATCACAGGCTCCTCCCATGTACATAAGTATCACAGGCTCCTCCCATGTACATAAGTATCACAGGCTCCTCCCATGTACATAAGTATCACAGGCTCCTCCCATGTACATAAGTATCACAGGCTCCTCCCATGTACATAAGTATCACAGGCTCCTCCCATGTACATAAGTATCACAGGCTCCTCCCATGTACATAAGTATCACAGGCTCCTCCCATGTACATAAGTATCACAGGCTCCTCCCATGTACATAAGTATCACAGGCTCCTCCCATGTACATAAGTATCACAGGCTCCTCCCATGTACATAAGTATCACAGGCTCCTCCCATGTACATAAGTATCACAGGCTCCTCCCATGTACATAAGTATCACAGGCTCCTCCCATGTACATAAGTATCACAGGCTCCTCCCATGTACATAAGTATCACAGGCTCCTCCCATGTACATAAGTATCACAGGCTCCTCCCATGTACATAAGTATCACAGGCTCCTCCCATGTACATAAGTATCACAGGCTCCTCCCATGTACATAAGTATCACAGGCTCCTCCCATGTACATAAGTATCACAGGCTCCTCCCATGTACATAAGTATCACAGGCTCCTCCCATGTACATAAGTATCACAGGCTCCTCCCATGTACATAAGTATCACAGGCTCCTCCCATGTACATAAGTATCACAGGCTCCTCCCATGTACATAAGTATCACAGGCTCCTCCCATGTACATAAGTATCACAGGCTCCTCCCATGTACATAAGTATCACAGGCTCCTCCCATGTACATATGTATCACAGGCTCCTCCCATGTACATATAAGTATCACAGCCTTTGCCATGACGATCAGAATTGAGCTCAGGTCCCTCCTGCTTCCACTGATCATCCTTGAGATGTTTCTACACCTTGATTGGAGTCCACCTGTAGTAAATTCAGTTGATTGGACATGATTTGGAAAGGCACACACCTGTCTATATAGAAGGTCCCACAGTTAACAGTGCATGTCAACGCACAAACCAAGCCATGAAGTCCAAGGAATTGTCTGTAGACCTCGGAGACAGGATTGTATGGAGGCACAGATCTGGGGAAGGGTACAGAAAAATTTCTGCAGCATTGAAGGTCCCAATGAGCACAGTGGCCTCCATCTCCTAAATGGAAGAAGTTTGGGACCACCAGGACTCTTCCTAGAGCGGGCCGCCCGGCCAAACTGACCGATTGGGGGAGAGAAGGGCCTTAGTCAGGGAGGTGACCAAGAACCCGATGGTCACTCTGACAGAGCTCCAGCGTTTCTCTGTGGAGAGAGGAGAACCTTCCAGAAGAACAACCAACTCTGCAGCACTCCACCAATCAGGCCTGCATTGTAGAGTGGCCAGAGGGAAGCCACTCCTCAGTAAAAGGCACATGACAGCCCACCTGGAGTTTGCCAAAAGGACTCTGACCATGAGAAACAAAATTCTCTGGTCTGATGAAACAAAGATTGAGCTCTTTGGCCTGAATGGCAAGCGTCATGTCTGGAGGAAACCAGGCACCGCTCATCACCTGGCCAATACCATCCCTACAGTGAAGCATGGTGGTGGCAGCATCATGCTGTGAGGATGTTTTTCAGCGCCAGGAACTGGGAGACTAGTCAGGATGGAGGGAAAGATTAATGCAGCAATGTACCGAGACATCCTTGATGAAAACCTGCTCCAGAGCGCTCTGGACCTCAGACTGGGGCAAAGGTTCATCTTCCAACAGGACAACGACCCTAAGCACACAGCCAAGATAACAAAGGAGTGGCTACGGGACAACTCTGTGAAGGTCCTTGAGTGGCCCAGCCAGAGCCCAGAATTGAACCCGATTGAACATTTCTGGAGAGATTTGAAAATGGCTGTGCACAGACGCTCCCCATCCAACCTGATGGATCTTGAGAGGTCCTGTAAAGAAGAATGGGACAAACTGCCCAAAAATAGGTGTGCCAAGCTTGTAGCATCATATTCAAAAAGACTTGAGGCTGTAATTGGTGCCAAAGGAGCTTCACCAAAGTATTGAGCAAAGGCTGTGTTACTTATGTACATGGGAGGAGCCTGTGATACTTATGTACATGGGAGGAGACTGTGATACTTATGTACATGGGAGGAGCCTGTGATTACTTATGTACATGGGAGGAGCCTGTGATCACTTGTGTACATGGGAGGAGCCTGTGATTACTTGTGTACATGGGAGGAGCCTGTGATTACTTGTGTACATGGGAGGAGCCTGTGATTACTTGTGTACATGGGAGGAGCCTGTGATTACTTGTGTACATGGGAGGAGCCTGTGATTATTTGTGTACATGGGAGGAGCCTGTGATTACTTGTGTACATGGGAGGAGCCTGTGATGCTTATGTACATGGGAGGAGCCTGTGATAATTATGTACATGGGAGGAGCCTGTGATTACTTATGTACATGGTCTTTTTTTCCTTTTTATTTTTATTCTTTTTTTATTTTTTTTTATTCATTTGCAAAGATATCAAACAAACTCCTTTCACGTCATTATGGGGATTTTTTTGTAGAATTTTGAGGAAAATAATTCAATCCATTTTGGAATAAGGCTGTAACATAAAATGTGGAAAAAAGTGAAGCAATGTGAATACTTTCCGGATGTACTGTGTGTGTAATATATAATGTTTATTCAAAGTATATATATATATAATGTAATGTAATTGTGTGTAAAGGAAAAGCACAAGCATATAAAATGCTTGCTTTTTTTTTCCCCACACAATTTTTGGTGACAATTTGGTGACCGGGTCTCTTTAGATGTATTAGAGGTGTATGTGAAGAACAGGTACTCTTCAATCTTACATATTCGCTCACTGATGATTTTTCTTCCCCCACTCCCAGCTCTGCGTAATTCTAGAGCCGATGCAGGAGCTCATGTCCCGACACAAGACGTACAGTTTAAGTCCCCGGGATTGCCTCAAGACGTGTCTCTTTCAGAAATGGCAGAGGATGGTTGCACCACCAGGTGAGCAAACCTTCTTTATTACTGTCGTCCTCTACCCTCCCCCCCACCCCCTTGCAGAACAGCCATGTAAAAACCTGTCCCTTCTTTCTTGCAGCTGAGCCAGCCCGACAGGCCCCCAATAAGAGGAGGAAAAGGAAGATGTCTGGAGGGAGCACAATGAGCTCTGGAGGGGGCAACACAAATAACAGCAACAGCAAAAAGAAGAGCCCCGCCAGCACGTTCGCCCTCTCCAGTCAGGTACCTGTAAGCATCACCTTTTAATTTTCCTTTATATACGTAAAAATTATACGCTTAGATTAATATAGGTATCAAAAGAAAAAAAAAAAAAAAAGCAGCCAGCACAAGGTTCCAGATACAAAACCTACCATAAACAACGATCTATGATTCTGATCTCCAGAACCGCTCCCAGCAGAGATAGGAATAAAGTTGGATGATGACCAGAACCCAATAGCTCTCGGCCAAAAACCCTAGAGGGATAAATCCCAAACATGCCCGCAGTAGATGACGTGATCCAAATGTTAGCTCCGGCTCCACTCGCATGGCACAGAAACATGTAAAAAAAAAAAATCAAAGCTCATAGTGCAGTATATTCTTAAAAAAATAGTATTTGTTAGGTTTAAAATAGTGCATTCACATCAAATTTAAGATAAACCAGCATAACGGTAAGCTGCAGGGCTATAACATCCACAGGGTAATCCCTCCAGTGGTCACTGTGCATGATGACGTCACATTAGGCCTCACTCTATGCGTTTCGTCATCCGTTTTGACGCCAGCAGGGGTGTGTCTTTTAATATATCTACTTTTTTTCCCCCCACCCTTCAAAAAGAGCACACGGTTCATTATATTTGCCTCGGCCAGTCAATGCAGCCTTCCATCCTGCTTTGCAACTACCAAACATGTAGCATGATGGGGAAATTAAAGAACCTGTGTGGCTGTTAAGCAAGCCATAGATTATGCAATTTTCTTGCCTTCAACCTCTGGTTGAAGGCAAGAAAATTTGTTACATTCCCCAATCTACACAGTCAGTGTTGATGGGGGAATCCCTTGCGCTGGGCTATTGAATTCTGACAGCGGGTGGTTTATCAGCAGTCAGAATACAATGATCGCTGCCAGAAGCTATAGCTGCCGGCAGTGATCACGCAAAAAAAAAAAAAAAACGGACATGCTGATTGTACTGAAGTCGATTGATGGATCAACTTTAGTACAACCAGCCTGTCCATAGGCTGATCAAAATTTGGATACCTCCTGCTGAACCAGCCGTATTTTGATCCATCTATGGCCGGCCTTACTCAGCTCTACCAGTACAAAGCCCGCTCCCCAGGGATGAGGGGTGTGGCTGTTACTCAACTCTACCAGTACAAAACCCGCTCCCCATGGATGAGGGGTGTGGCTGTTACTCAGCTCTACCAGTACAAAACCCGCTCCCCAGGGATGAGGGGTGTGGCTGCTACTCAGCTCTACCAGTACAAAGCCCACTTCCCAGGGATGAGGCTGTTACTCAGCTCTACCAGTACAAAGCCCGCTTCCCAGGGATGAGGGATGTGGCTGTTACTCAGCTCTACCAGTACAGAGCCCGCTTCCCAGGGATGAGGGGTGTAGGTGTTACTCAGCTCTGTCAGTACAAAGCCCACTCCCCAGGGATGAGGGGTGCGCCTGTTAGTGCTGTCAGCACAGATGGCCAGTAGAGCTATGAAAAAAGTTGGATGCTTACCAGAACCCAATAGCTCTCTCACTACTGAGTAGCCAAAAACACTATCCCAAACATAACAACAAAACAAATACAGCGCTGATAGAATGACCAATACAATCAAAAACTAAAATGGTGTGTGCTAACAAAATAATATAAATGATGATAATATACCATCAGAGAATTAAAGTGCTGCGTGCTAACAATAAATAAATATCAATAATAAGTGCCATACAATAGGTGCAAATGCTATGAACTCCACAAAAAATGTCACCCCTTAGGCTAATATAGAAGAAATGGTGACTGCTTGCAAATAGTCCCAAAGTGAACTACTCCAGCCAGGCTGATCCCAGAGTTCTTAGACAGGCAGCTTCCCTGGAACACAGACAGCAACTCTTTGAACTGTACTGTCAGTCAATTCCATATGTATTTGCAAAGCGGTACCTCTAGCGTGGATATACAGATAGGAGTGTTGATGTTCAGAATGAGGCTTGTGGATATCCACCCAAAAATAAAGGAAAAATAATATAGTGAAGTATTGCGGAGTAATGTAATCACTTGCGCTACAAAGCGCTACTCACAAATCCTCGGCTGCAGACAGGCATGTCAGAGAGCTTCTGCAATCGCCGCTGGTAGCGTGCGTTCCACGGAACCAGGAAGAAAAAGTCACTTGGTTTAAGGCGTCAGCCGGATGTTGCGTCAACGCGTTTCGCCCCTCCCCCAGGGCATCATCAAAGGGAAGCTGCCTGTCTAAGAACTCTGGGATCAGCCTGGCTGGGTAGTTCACTTTGGGACTATTTGCAAGCAGTCACCATTTCGCAGTCACCATTTCTTCTATATTAGCCTAAGGGGTGACATTTTTTGTGGAGTTCATAGCATTTGCACCTATTGTATGGCACTTATTATTGATATTTATTTATTGTTAGCACGCAGCACTTTAATTCTCTGATGGTATATTATCATCATTTATATTATTTTGTTAGCACACACCATTTTAGTTTTTGATTGTATTGGTCATTCTATCAGCGCTGTATTTGTTTTTTGTTTTTATTTTTCAAGTATCTATACTTTGGTACAGCAGCGATTAGTATTTATATTCTATATTTCATTTTGTCGCCAGCGCTGCTTCTCGCATTTAATACTATCCCAAACATGCCCACAGTAGTTGGTGTGATCAAAATGTTTGCTCCGATTCTACTCACGTGGCACAGAAACATGTAAAGAATCCAAACTCATAGTGAAGTATATCCTTAAAAATAGTATTTATTCGGTTTAAAATAGTGCCCTCACATTAAATTGAAGGTAAACCAGTATAACAGTAAGTTGCAGGGCTGTAACATCCACAATGTAATCCCTCCAGGGGTCACTGTGCATGATGACCTCACGTTAGCCACCGCCCTACGCGTTTCATCATACGTTTTGCCGCCAGGGGCATAACTTTTCATTTTTCTACTTTCCTCCCTTCAAAAAGAGAGCACACGGTTACAACTACCAAACATGTAGCATGATGGGAAACTAAAGACCTGGCCAAGGCATTTCTAAGAACTGAATCTGCACGGTTATAATAGTGCAGCCCTACCTCTCTGGAGGTTGGGGTTTTGTGTTGCTGCTTACCTGTATTCTCTCCCTGTCAAACCAGTGTCAGCCTGTAAGGCCCCCATGGAGGCTGGCTTTTCCACTGCCTGAGCTCAGGAATGATAACTTTTTTTTTTGTTGTTTTTTTTTTCCCATATTCCTTTCAGCATCTGTTGTATAGATCAGTTTTTTTTTTTTTGTATTTTATCAGCATTGAGCTCTGGCAGGAGATGGGACAGCCTTAGACTCTGACACTTTCACTCTGATGGGAGGGAATAGAAGCAAATAAAAGCACAAAGTCACAAAGGTAAAGCTGCATCAAAAAGTAAAAGATCAGGAGTGAATAATCAGATTGGTTTACATAGTTACATACAGTGCCTTGAAAAAGTATTCACACCCCTTGAAATATTCCACATTTTGTCATGTTACAACCAAAAACGTAAATGTATTTTATTGGGATTTTGTGATAGACCAACACAAAGTGGCTCATATTTGTGAAGTGGAAGGAAAAGCGATGAATGGTTTTCAAAAATTTTTACAAATATGTGAAAAGTGTGGGGGGGCATTTGTATTCAGCCCCCTTTACTCTGATACCCCTAACTAAAATCTACTGGAACCAATTGCCTTCAGAAGTCACCTAATTGGTAAATAGAGTCCACTTGTGTGCCATTTAATCTCAGTATAAATACAGCTGTTCTGTGAAGCCCTCTGAGGTTTGTTAGAGAGCCTAAGGCTGGGTTCACACTGGTCGGACAAACGCTCCCACATTGGGAGCTCATGTCGCATGACGTGTGAAATTCAATGTTTCCCTATGGGAGCCGTCCTAACTGGTCCGACACAAGTCGTTCCGACTTTAGAAATGCTCCCTGTACTACTTTGGTCCGACTTTGAGCCTACTTCAGCCCATCGACTATCATTGAAGTCGGATCAAAGTCGGATCGCCGTCTCGCATGATCCGACTTCGGCATGCGACTTGTGCTCAGATGATCTTAAGGGGGAACTCCGCGCCAAATTTTAAATAAAAAAACCGGCATGGATTCCCCCTTCAAGAGCATACCAGGCCCTTGGGTCTGGTACGGACCTTAAGGGGAACCCCCCTACGCCGAAAAAAAACGGCGTGGGGGTCCCCCCCAAATCCATACCAGACCCTTATCCGAGCACGCAGCCCGGCCGGTCAGGAATGGGGGTGGGGACGAGCGAGCGCCCCCCCTGAACCATGCCAGGCTGCATGCCCTCAACATGGGGAGTGGGTGCTTTGGGGCAGGGGGCGCCCTGCGGGCCCCCTACCTCAAAGCACCTTGTCCCCATGTTGATGAGGACAAGGGCCTCTTCCAGACAACCCTGGCTGTTGGTTTTTGGGGTCTGCGGGCGGGGGGCTTATCGGATCCCGGGAGCCCCCTTTAATAAGGGGCCCCCAGATCCCGGCCCCCCCACCCTTTGTGAATGAGTATGGGGTACATCGTCAATAAAAAAAAACACACTACACAGGTTTTTAAAGTAATTTATTAGGAAGCCCGGGGGGTCTTCTTCCAGCTCCGGGGGTCTCTCCGGTGTCCTGATCTTCTGCCGCCTCCTCCGCTATCTTCTGCAGCTCTGTGGCCCGGACTTCTGCCTTTTGCCTTCTTCTCTTCTTCCAAATGTTGACACGACGCTCTCTCCGGCTCGAATGCTCTCTGAGCGCTTCACAATGGACTTATATAGGCGGTGACCCCACCCCCTTATGAGGTCACTGTCCCTGTCGTAAGAAGAACCCGGAGCTGCCTAATTACTTTAAAAACCTGTGTAGTGTGTTTATTCATTGACACTTTTTTCCCTAGGTGAATGGGTAGGGGTACAATGTACCCCATACTCATTCACAAAGGGTGGGGGGCCAGGATCTGGGGGCCCATTATTAAAGGGGGCTCCCGGATTCAGATAAGCCCCCCGCCCGCAGACTCCGACAACCAACGGCCAGGGTTGTCGGAAGAGGCCCTTGTCCTCATCAACATGGGGACAAGGTGGTTTGGGGTGGGGGGCCCGCAGGGCGCCCCCTGCCCCAAAGCATCCAACCCCCATGTTGAGGACATGCGCCCTGGTATGGTTCAGGGGGGGGGGGGCTCGCTCGTCCCCACACCCATTCCTGACCGGCCGGGCTGCGTGTTCGGATAAGGGTCTGGTATGGATTTGGGGGGACCCCCACGCCATTTTTTCGGGGGGAGCGGGGTTTCCCTTAAGGTCCATACCAGACCCAAGGGCCTGGTATGCTCTTGGAGGGGGAACCCATGCCGGTTTTTTATTTAAAATTTGGCGCTGAGTTCCCCCTCAAGATTCATACCAAACACAGTGCCGGGCATTGCCGGGGATCCAAGTCGGATCCCCGTTCATTGAAAGTCGGACACATGCCGGCTTCATGTCGCAGGGCAAAGTCGGATCCAAAGTAGGACGGCTGTCGTGTCGCACCAGTGTGAACCCGGCCTTAGTGAGCAAACGGCATCATAAGGCCAAGGAACACACCAGACAGGTCAGGGATAAAGTTGTGGAGAAGTATAAAGCAGGTATTAAAAAAAAAAAAACTCCCAAGCTTTGAGCGCCTCACCGAGCTCTGTTCAATCCATCATCCGAAAATGGAAAGAGTATGGCACAACTGCAAACCTACCAAGACATGGCCGTCCACCTAAACTGACCGGCCGGGCAAGGAGAGCATTCATCAGAGAAGCAGCCAAGAGGTCCATGGTAACTCTGGCGGAGCTGCAGAGATCCACAGCTCAGGTGGGAGAATCTGTCCACAGGACAACTATTAGTCGTGTTCTCCACAAATCTGCCCTTTATGGAAGAGTGACAAGAAGAAAGACATTGGTGAAAGAAAGTCATAAGAAGTCCTGTTTTGCAGTTTGCGAGAAGCCATGTGGAGGACACAGCAAACATGTGGAAGAAGGTGATCTGCTCAGACGAGACCAAAACTGAACTTTTGGCCTAAAAGCAAAACGTTATGCTGTGATGGAAAACGAACACTGCCCATCACCCTAAACACACCATCCCCACTGTGAAACATGGTGGTGGCAGCATTGTGTTGTGGGGATGCTTTTCTTCAGCAGGGACGCTGGTCAGAGTTGACGGGAAGATGGATGGAGCCAAATACAGGGCAATCTTGGAAGAAAACCTGTTGGAGTCTGCAAAAGACTTGAGACTGGGGCGGAGGTTCACTTTCAAGCAGGACAACGACCCGAAACATACAGCCAGAGCTACAATGGAATGGTTTAGATCAAAGCATATTCATATGTTAGAATGGCTCGGTCACAGTCCAGACCTAAATCCAATTGAGACTCTGTGGCAAGACTTGAAAATTGCTGTTCACAGATGCTCTCTATCCAATCTGACAGAGCTTGAGATATTTTGCACAGAAGAATGGGCAAAAATATCCCTCTCTAGATGTGCAAAGCTGGTGGAGACATCCCCAAAAAGACTTGCAGCTGTAATTGCAGATAAAGGCGGTTCTACAAAGTATTGACTCAGGGGGGCGCCATACAAATGCCCCCCACACTTTTCACATATTTATTTGTAAAAAAATATTGAAAACCATTTATTGACCTTCCACTTCACAATTATGTGTGACTTTGTGTTGGTCCATCACATAAAATACATTTTATGATTTTGGTTGTAACATGACAAAATGTGAAACATTTCAAGGGTATGAATACTTTTTCAAGGCACTGTAGTTGCATAGTAAGGCAAAAAGGCAAAAGTTCAACCAATAATCAAAGATAACAGACAGGTATGGCAGCACTAGTTAACGTGTGTTTATCAATACAGCGCTAAAGTGTGAAAGGGTCCTCAAATGGCTAAAGCCTTTGCAATTTAAAGGTCTCCTTCATGAGTTGGTGGCATTCATATGGCACCATTTCATCTAATCGGGTAAAGGATAGAGATATCTTCATAGTTTGTGCCTCCCTTTGCCAGCGTGTCAGGTCCTCAGGACCCATGTCATTGTACAGAACTTTGAAACTAACACCCCCCCCCCCCCCCCCCCCCCCGGCATACTGACTTGCCTTCTCTTTGATTGGGTCACTATACCTGGAAACAAGCACACAATTCCTGGAAACCAATCCTTAGTTTCTGTTGGCCACTTGTTTTCCCAACTTGTCAAGGAACTTCGATTTATCAAAGGAGATAAATGTGTTTCCTTGTATTTAGAAGTGCGGGCAGCAGTGTTGTCCTGGTGAGGAACTGACCTGGAACATGCGTACAGGACGTGAGTGTCGGCTTCAAAGCATAAAAATACAACGGGAACACCAAGCCAAATGGTGCAAAACCACGTTATATGATCTTGGTGTGACCATCTAAAACAGGGGTCTTTAAACTACGGCCCTCCAGTTGTTCAGGAACTACAATTCCCATCATGCCCTGTCATGCCTGTGAATGTCAGAGCTTTACAATGCCTCATGGGACATGTAGTTCTGCAACAGCTGGAGGGCCGTAGTTTGAGGATCCCTGATCTAAAACATCCAACGTGTTTCGGGGTCCAAACCACTACCCTGCCATGAGGGCTTAGCGAGCTTCAAATTGGTAACACTAAATTTCCGAGTCCCATAGAAGCATGGATAAAAGGTAAGCCAGGATGAAAGGGGAAGTGACTTGGCCACTGAGATGCGTTGGCTGTTTTATGTGTTAGTGCTATGAACCAACAAAGCGATTTAAAGTCTTTCTCCATTTGGTTTGGTGCTCCTGATGTACTTTGACCATGTTTTGAGCCATGTTGGTGGTACCTACTGGTGGGGAGCTTAACTTGAGAAGCATTACCAGAGCCAATGAGCTGATTGGTTATGTTAATTCCTTTTTGAACACATAAGTGTTGAAGTGCCATCACATCTAGGATGACTTTTTAAGAGTTTCCGCTGGTCAGCCGTCACTTCCTTCATGCTTGATCCAGATCGGCGATGCACCAGGTAATAATGCCAGGATAAGTGGACAGCCTTGAAGTCTGGAGCTGTAATTGCAACAACCCACCAGCTACCTACAGTGCATCCGGAAAGTATTTACAGCGCTTCACTTTTTCCACATTTTATGTTACAGCCTTATTCCAAAATGGATTCAGTTCATTATTTTCCTCTAAATTCCACAAACAATACCCCATAATGACAATGTGAAAGAAGTGTGTTTGAAATCTTTGCAAATTTATTCAAATGAAAAAAATTCCCATGTACATGGGTATCGCAGCCTTTGCTCAATACTTTGGTGAAGCACCTTTGGCACAAATTGCAGCCTCAAGTCTCTGAGTATGATGCTACAAGCTTGGCACACCTATTTTTGGGCAGTTTCTCCCCATACTTCTTTGAAGGACCTCTCAAGCTCCATCGGGTTGGATGGGGAGCGTTGGTGCACAGCCATTTTCAGATCTCTGCAGGGATGTTCAATCGGATTCAAGTCTGGGCTCTGGCTGGGCCACTCAAGGACATTCAGAGTTGTTCCGTAGCCACTCCTTTGTTTCTTGGCTGTGTGCTTAGGGTCGTTGTCCTGTTGGAAGATGAACCTTCACCCCAGTCTGAGGTCCAGAGCGCTCTGGAGCAGGTTTTCATCAAGGATGTCTCGGTACATTGCTCTGGAGCAGGTTTTCATCAAGGATGTCTGCTGCATTCATCTTTCCCTCGATCCTGACTAATCTCCCAGTTCCTGCCACTGAAAAACATCCCCATAGCATGATGCTGCCACCACCATGCTTCACTGTAGGGATGGTATTGGCCAGGTGATGAGCCGTGCCTGGTTTCCTCCAGACATGACGCTTGCCATTCATGCCAAAGAGCTGGAGCTCTGTCAGAGTGACCATCGGGTTCTTGGTCACCTCCCTGACTAAGGCCCTTCTCCCCCGATCGCTCAGTTTGGCCAGGTGGCCCACTCTAGTAAGAGTCCTGGTGGTTCCAACTTCTTCCGTTTACAGATGACGGAGGCCACTGTGCTCATTGGGGCCTTCAATGCTGCAGACATTTTTCTGTACCCTTCCCCAGATCTGTGCCTCCATACAATCCTGTCTCGGAGATATACAGACAATTTCTTGGAGTTCATGGCTTGGTTTGTGCTCTGACATGCACTGTTACCTGTGGGACCTTCTATAGACAGGTGTGTGCCTTTACAAATCATGTCCAATCACCTGAATTTACCACAGGTGGACTCCAATCAAGTTGTAGAAACATCTCAAGGATGATCAGTGGAAACAGGAAGCACCTGAGCTCAATTTTGAGTGTCATGGCAAAGGCTGTAATATTTATGTACATGGGATTATTTTGTTTTTATTTTTCACAAATTTGCAAAGATTTCAAACAAACTTCCTTTACGTTGTCATTCTGGGGTATTGTTTGTAGAATTTTGAGGAAAATATTGAATTTAAATTGGAATAAGTCTGTAACATAACAAAATGTGGAAAAGGTTGAATACTTTCCGGATGCACTGTATTACTCTATTGGCGGGCTGTGCTTGCTATGGTAGTTGTCTGTGCTCCCGTCTTCAATGCCATATCAAAGGTTGGTCTTTTATGGTGGAACTCCACTATCGCTACCTTGTCCGATCACAGAACACACTGAATTCAGTGAGAAAAATGCATGGCTTTCAGTGAACGACGTCTGTGCTTAGCAAGCAACCCCCTGTGTTCACTCTGCAGATGGCAGCCACTCAGCACCGGACCCGCAACACATCGAGAATCAATGAATTAGGGCGCAACTACTACAGTGATTCTCCGCTTCTACAGGGATCGGTCTGGTGTGGAATGTGTATACTTGCATTGGTCCAAGTTGGGTCAATGTTAGTATGCAGATAGGAATTCGGTTTAAGTATTTTAATATTGATGCTGGAAAGGTATTTCTAGCTGGGAGCTTTTACCATATTCAGCAGGGACACAGTATTTTTAAAGTGTTTTTATTTATTTTGTTTTGGGATGAGGGAGGAAGTGTTGAAACCCCTATCAGGTTTTGATGCTACCTGTGTCTCTTCTGGAGAGATTCTCCTTCTCTACTTGTTCTGATGGTCATTGTCCCTAGGAGAGGTTACCTCTTTCTCCCTGTTGGGTTTCCAGGACAAGAAAAAGGAGAAATCTCCCCAGCAAGGCACAGACCGGAAAAAAAAAAACAGAGGGTTCAAACAACTTCTCACTCTATCCAAAACCAAAAAGTTTTGGCTTTAGATGTACTTTTAAAGAAGGAGGTATGTGATAAGAATTCTGCATTCCCTGCATTGTGTTCTTTCAAGGACTTTCCACTTCTTTTTTTATTATATTATGTAGTCTTTTGTAACCTCACGTTTGACAAGTAGCCCCTGGCTCCCATCAATTTATATTGAAGCCCAACTGAAATTGCAGGAAAAAAAAGGGGGTTAGACGATGGACTAAAGCCTCCATTGTCAGAGTTCACTACCCTGTTGGAGTTGTTGTGCAAAACATGACTGTTCAGGCCAGAAGGCACCAAAAAAGACTAGTCATGTAATAAAGCAGGCCTGGTCAGGACACTGGACACTCTCCATTGGCATGAGGGGTGTGGCTGTTACTCAGCTCTGCCAGCACAAAGCTCCTCCCCAGGGGTGAGGGGTGTGGCTGTTACTCGGCTCTGCCAGCACAAAGCCCCTTCCCCAGGGATAAGGGTTGTGGCTATCAAGCAAGCCATAGAATATGCCATTTTCTTTCCTTTTAACCTTGGGTTGAAGGATAGAAATTACTTGACTCCCCCATCTACACAGTCAGTGTTAATGGGGGAATCGCTTCCGCTGCATTTTTGAATTCTGACAGTGGGAGGTTTCCCAGCCAATTAATAGATCAACTTCAGTACAACCAGCCTGTCCAAAGACCAATCGAAATTTGGCCAGTTCCTGCCGAACCAGCCAAATTTCAATCCATCTATGCCCTGCCTTAGCTCTGCCAGCACAAAGCTCCTCCCCATGATGAGGGGTGTAGCTGTTACTCAGCTCTGCCAGAACAAAGCCTCCTCCCCAGGGATAAGGGATGTGTCTGTTTAACATGCCATAGATTAGGCAATCTTCTTTCCTTTAAACCTTTGGTTGAAGAAAAAAAATTGCTCCATTTCCCCATCTACAGAATGAGTGTTGATGGGGGAATCCCTTCTGCTGCGCTATTGTATTCTGACAGCGAGAGGTTTCCCAGCTGTCGGAATACAATGATCACTGCCAGCAGCTATAGCCACTGGGAGTGATCTCACAAAAAAATAAAAAACCCTGACAGGTTGGTTGTACTCAAGTCCATTGATGGATTGGCTTCAGTACAACTGGCCCGTCCTTAGACTGGTTGAAATTTGGTCAGTTCCTGCTGAAGCAGCCGAATTTTGATCCATCTATGCCCTGCCTTACTCAGCTCTGCCAGTACAAAGCCCCCTTCCCCATAATAAGGGGTGTGGCTGTTACTCAGCTCTGCCAGCACAAGGGCCCCTTCCCTGTGATGATGGGTGTGGCTGTTACTCAGCTCTGCCAACAGAAAGCAGCGGAGTAGGAAGAACAGAAGCAACATTTAACTCTTTACAGCAAATGACTAAATAAGTGTAACACTTCAGTTTCTTTTAGGTAGCCCCCAAAAGTACACATTTATATTTATATGTATTAAACCATCCAACATGGCTGATATAGCGAATGCACCCTTGTCTAGTGTATGGGATTTCCCTAGACTGTAGTGCTCCATTACTTTTTTTATGGGATTTCCAAAGGATATAGCGATCAGTGTCTATTTATTTTATGGAATTTCCATAGGCTGTAGGGCTCAAGATCTATGTTATGGGATTTCCATAGGATGTAGAGATCAATGTCTATTTATTTTATGGAATTTCCCTAGGCTGTAGGGCTCAATGTCGGTTATGGGATTTCCCTAGGCCATAGGGCTCAATGTCTGTTATGGGATTTCCCTAGGCTATAGGGCTCAATGTCTGTTATGGGATTTCCCTAGGCTGTAGGGCTCAAGATCTATGTTATGGGATTTCCATAGGATGTAGAGATCAATGTCTATTTATTTTATGGAATTTTCCTAGGCTATAGGGCTCAATGTCTGTTATGGGATTTCCCTGGGCTGTAGGACTCGATGTCTGTTATGGGATTTCCCTAGGCTGTAGGACTTAATGTCTGTTATGGGATTTCCCTGGGCTGTAGGACTCGATGTCTGTTATGGGATTTCCCTAGGCTGTAGGACTTAATGTCTGTTATGGGATTTCCCTAGGTGGTAGGGCTCAAGGTCTATGTTATAGAATTTCCATAGGCTGTAGGGATCAATGTCTGTGTTATGGGATTTCTCTAGGCTGTAGGGCTCAATGTTTGTTATGGGATTTCTCTAGGGTTCAATGAGTTGCACATGCTTTTATATGATAGCAGTAAGGCTTTCATCCTACTACGCTTATGTTAAATGCATTTTTGCAGGCCTCAGCTGCCCACTGAGCTTCAAGAAGCCGCTTGTGACCACGCGTAGTTGTGGAAGGGAGGGACTCGCCTCTACCTTGATTATGTTTGTGGAAATCTTCCCTTTCAGGATGTAATGGTGGTGGGCGAACCAACCCTGATGGGAGGAGAGTTTGGAGATGAAGACGAACGGCTGATAACCCGCCTGGAGAACACTCAATTTGACGCCGCCAACGGGATTGATGATGAGGACAGCTTCAATAACTCTCCCGCACTTGGCGCCAACAGTCCCTGGAACAGCAAACCGCCCTCAAGTCAAGAGAGCAAATCGGAAAACCCAACCTCACAGGCTTCACAGTAAACACACACACGACCCGTCAAATAAATATATATATGTGTATAACAGGCCCATGTGGAGGAACAAAAAAAAAAAGTTGTTTTAAAATAAAGGCGAGAAAAAACAAAACAAAAAAATACAAAAAAAGTTGAAACTTATCTACCTGTAAATTGAAATAAAAAATGACATTTTAAAATGAGCCCCTTTACTTCAGGTCATGCCTTTCTAGGAAAGGGGTTACTGTGAGAGCTAAAGAGGGACTGAGGTACTGTGGACCCTTTAACTGCTTCCCAACAAAAAGGCGTTTCTTGTGTCCTGGGGGGAGGGGAATGTAATTGGAAAGGGGTGGTGGGCGGAGCACCGTTTCAGGAACATGTAGGGTTTCATTTAAAGGATGGCAAATTTTAAGAAGGGTAGATCCCAAAAAAATGCCAGACTCTCCCCCTCCACTTTAAAAGCCATCCTGAGTGGCATTTTCACGTAAGCACTACATTTAGGGTGACCCTGTCACCTATTCAATGTTTTGTGGTTGAACCAGCATTCATCCGTGACACCAGAAAACCGTGAGGCTCAAAGAGAGCCCAAATAGTCACATTGTTACTATGCATTCTTTTTTTGGCGGTTTTCTGGTATCGTCATATCATTATGCACGTTTTGCATAATTTTTAAACTTATTTAAATATATAATTGCATAACTTGTACAGTTACACATTCTCATTTTTTTTTCTTTTTTCTAATTCATACTATATTTGTAAAAATGAGAGAGGATAGGGTTACTGGGAAGAAGCAGAAGATTTGATAAGGGAAAGGTTAGACCCCTCTGTCAGGTTTTAGTGCAATCTCTATGGGAAAGGAAGATGAGGCAATCCCAGGAACGTGAGACAAAAAAAAAAAAAAAAAAAACAGATGAAGGTTCCATGTCTTTGACCAAAGGCTCCATTGAAA